>DWKA01000386.1:0-17634 GCA_018249155.1 Panoquina ocola ocola
ATTTGAGTGTCGTCCATGCCACCCGCGACACAGGTTAATCCTACTGCGGGGGTATGAGTGTGTAAGCGTTTATTTAATATCAAAACATAACCTTCTAATAATATCAGTATATGTATATAATACACACACATGTTTACAAAACTCTGTTGCATTAGTAAACATACAATTTTCATTATAAATGGCATGTATTGTATTTGACCGACTCGACCCAAGATTGTGGATGGTCTTCGCTATCTTAAGGTCATTTCCAAATGACAAACATATTATATTACTCACATAATACATTATCTGATGTTTCCATTGTACTGTTGAGAAATGAGAGCTCTATGGGTGATTTAACAACAGCATCCTGAGTTCACATTCACACGTTATCTGCGCAGTGTTAATAAGGTTATCTCAGAGACCCACATTCTTAAACAACCACTATAAATTATGTGTTATTGCTTGTGTTTTATGAAAACATTAAAGTAATGGGTCTTTACCTATGAAATTAAAATAAATTGAAGTTCTGCATACTGGCTATTTCAAAACATTCTAGCTATTTCAAATTACGTATTTACAATATTATACTTCGGATAATATAAGAAAACCAATACTTCCGGTTGAATCTTAAATCATATCTATTTAATGCTCCCTTAGTGTTCGAGTGTTACACAATCGAACAGCTCAGCGTTTTCACATTCGATTATTTCATACAAAAAATTATGTTTAGTTAACTCTAATTAAGTAGTACGTCGCGAGCTATCGTTGTGACGCATCGTGCTCACACCATTACCAATAACTCTTTCGGGTTTTTATAATTATACCAAGTTGTTAACCAAGTTTATGTAAAGTGCTTCAAATATTATACTTTATAATTTCCGTAAACTCCGGACTTCTCAGTTATAGTCTCCATCACCAGTTAAACCATCACACAACTAAAAAGGGAGTTAACTCAATACCATATACCAGGAGTAACCAGAACACACTCCCTCGAGAACCACTCCCTTTTACACTTAGTATATTTTATATCAATAACTACCTTAATGTTGCAGCAATAAACGATATAAATGACATTAAAACGTCTTTCTTTTACATAGAGGTTATCGTCTTATAACCTCTAACAACTGTAACGTGTCAATCTACAGCCGTCCAATTGAAACTTAAAATGATAACAGCATTATTTACTAAAAATTGATAATGACAACGTAGGTACTTACCAATGCTAGTAGTCTAAGAACCGAGCATATCTATACCGGTCTATCTAGAGTAATCTAGTAGACCTTCACCCATCTGTTTATTGGATGAATTTTTTTTTGTCCAATTTCACACATCGACAATATGCCTTGCTACCTGATTTATGCTTAAAATAAAATTATAAAGAGTCCCATGTAAATTAAAATACTACGAACTAATTAATTACGAACGAACTAATTAATTCGAAAGCTAATGAACCAAATCGAATGCAGTTTCCACAATAAAATTAATTGTATTTGTAGAGTTCATCTTGAAACGTAGCTTGCAAGCGGAAATATTTGGAAATGTCAACAATCCACGCGTATAAGTTGCGGACAACTTAGCAGTACCGAATAAAATCAAAACTAATATAAAGATCAGACAATGTACGGACGATTAACGTTCTACTGCGATGCTTTCCAGGCAGGAACAATGATCATTGTATACAAATCAGACGTCGTTGGAGAACGCAGCCAGCCCACACCATCGACAATCATCGCGGTACTTCCAGCACTAAATTGTCTCAATGTGCGTGTTATAAAAGACTTATAAAAGGAATGAATGCAAATTAAATGCAAACTAAATGGTTATTACTGATAATTACAAAAAATAATACTTAATTCAACGTAGCGTACTGCGTTCACACTATAATTATAGGAACAAGAATTGTAGATTACATAAATTAGATAGGTTATAAAGGTTTTACTGAGAAAACTTGAATAAATAAATAATCTATAACACCTAATCTTTACTAATAATATAGGGAAGAAAGATTTTAATGTTTGTTTGATTGAATACGCTCTGAACCTACTGGACAGATTTTATTGAAGTTTGGCATGGAGATACTTTAAGATCCTAGGAAGGACATAAGATAGTTTTTATCCCGTCAACAATCGTAAAGGGGTCGAATATATACCATATTTTCCCGAAGTGAAGCGAGGGCGAGTGAACTACGAGTAGTACCTATATTGATAAGATGGTGAATATTGAGAGACAATGCGCGGGAGAAGAAAAGTCAGTTGAATGTTTTAGATACATAATATCTCTAGTTTGGGGATGTAATTGATCATTCAAACGAAGTTTGAAACAGTCGTCGTTAATCACTTCCCTGTCAAAGTCAGTCTTCAGGCGTTTCGTTCGATGTGGCCACAGATCACCATCTGTGGATGTGGCTCATGAAATTTTATTTTAGCGAGTTGTATTAAGTTACATCGTCAAGTCTCTGTAATAAAGTTATTCTGTATCAACCCATAATGGTGCTCAAACCGATTTTAAAATTAACTATATATTATATAGCTGAGTAACTATCGACCGGACATCGTGTGCCTTATGCAAATTGCTAGTCTTTATGCAAAATTAATGTGTCGCATTCTAATGACTTTGAATTTCCATGTGATTATGGTCCTTTGGAAAATAAGACGCAATTTAAGCTTAATGTCTGTGTAGCAACGATCATAAGGAAAAGGTTATCCTTAAGTTCTCCGCAATAATTGACTAACATACTTAAGTGAAGTTTTTCAGTCTTACTTGGCCTACTGCCTGAAACTTCTTTTCTTTTATTTCTTTTTACTTTTTGTTGCCTAGCAGATGTTTTAAGTATTGCTGGTGTCCGCAAGAGACAGTCATCACTTACCACCAAGTGATATGTGTCCTCGATTGTCCTAAAAAAACTGTACTACTTGCGACACTTTAACCCAATTGTGAATCACTCAAATCACATGATCCTCATATTTTTTAATAAAAAAACTGGTATTCATTTGCAGACACTTCACTATGAGCTTGAATAATGAACGCGAACAAAGCTCCGAAGAGAGCGCAATAATTCAATATAGAAATAATAGGTGAGACAATTGAAACAAGGCGTCATTGCATTTTTATTCATGCGCCGCACCGGCATTCGAAAACAGCGCTTATTATTCAATCCGCGGCCGTCATTTGTCATCGGCGACAGAATAAAAAGTGTTCCGCTGTATCAACATAGGAGTGGTCCTATAGCCCCTATAGGAGGTGGTGTGCGGTGGTCTCCCATGATATTAGCATGGAGACAATCGGGGGGATGGTTGACATCATCGCTGGCATCGAACGACACACGTCCTGTGTAAAACGTGCGCGGCATCAAGCCGGGGTTTTATGCACTTTCAAATGCTTCCTGGAAATATTTTCTGTACGACGCATTGACTGGTGGAACAATTTGTGAAGTGTGGGAACATCCAGGTTTATTGATTATGGCATAAATAAGAGCTACGAGTTAACTTAAGCTTTAGTTATTTAACAATATTTATGTCAATGACATTTACGTCTTCAGACTACAATAATAATATGAGTATAACGAGTTTTTAGCCTAAGTGGAATTAGTAGTAAATCTCCCTGGCAAGCGAAATGTACCATTTCCAAATCTGGTAGACATTTTGACAAATTATTTTCTCACAAGTCATGACTGTTTACGATATTTGAATTGTGCACGCGACAAGACTCATTTTGCAAATATTTTGAGAGATTTATTTGTTTACTGTCTATTGCTCGCAGTACCTACGAATTTGGAAATTGTCGTTTCACCACAAAAATAAAGTAACTTATAATTGAAATTAAGATTGTATTACTTTTCATTTCCGAAACATCTATACAAAATTTTAGCTATCTAGCTCTAAGAATTGATTTATAATGTGTGTAAAACGTTAGCTGTAATAGCTGTAAACTCTTTTCCAAGTACCACGAATGTAGTAGCCATAAAATATAACACAATTAAATTATGCAAATAATTAAACTACATAAATCTGTCGCGTACTATTATGTTCGCAAATAAAACATCTCCAGATAACCGCAGGAGCTATCAGCGTGACAAATTGCTTCTTGAGCTGACTTAATAAAACAATTCCGCAGGTTGATACCGCACCTGCGAAATGCAGCCGCAGGTTGTGAACCCCTGTGACAAATAGACTCGTTCACGTTACACCAGAAAGACAATGAATCTATTAGGATTCTTAACGTATCTCTGCTACCGTAGACATACGAGTATGAAGAGAATTGAAGAGATAGAGAACTACTGTAGTAAGTTAAGATATACATAGGTAAAAGTGAAATTACAGTGAACCGCATATTCTGATTCTGCGTAAGTTAAACGTCTAGTTTGAAATTGCGGTACTATAATCCAACTAAGTTTATAACTGAGACACTGAAAGTTTTCTCAATACATTTTCTGGAATTTTCGATGAATGAGATAGTTACAGTTATACCACACTTATCATTTGTTATTCCGCTCTCCACCTCTTATGATCGTACATTTATGTGCGTAACCATTGTGAATAGTACATTGGTATGACCACATGCATAACGATGTAATAGTAATGGCACTAATAAAATTTAACGCGCTCGGTGCTCGGTGCATTCGAGACAATTGGACGCGATATTTCATATTCTATATCCGCTCTATTGTGCGATATGGTTTATTCGATTTGTTCAATTATGCAAACAAAGTGCCTAATTCAAACTGAATATGGTTTAGGTGTCATTCGGAATACGAACTGAGTGGAATAATTCATGCTTGCTTCGCATTGTTACTCATTTTATATTAGTAGTATCACTCAAATAATCCAATTTCTACAAGCTTACCTACAATAAAATTTTAGGTGTAGTTTTTATGACTGACTGACTGAAATATTTTAGGTGTATTTTTTATGACTGAGCGAATTTAACATGTTATTAATTAGTACCTAATAACCTAATCAGTGCAAGAATTAACAAAAATAAGACATTATCAACCAGAGACCTCACAGCAATCCAGTTACAATATCTTCATTATCTGAAAATAGAACCGTTAATACTTAACGCAGGCACGGTAACTATACGTCATATTATTCTTCACAAAAGCGCACAATACAAGTTCCTGTATCAAATATCAAAAGCTACTTTACTCTTGTTTAGCAACGATTTTGGAACATTAAACAACGTCCCGCGCGAGTGTAATAAAGAACTCGCACCAACACTTCTAATTAAAACACAAAGGGCTCAGTTGACATAATAAAACATGGGCAGGCGCGCGCCGTCGGGTGCCCTAAATAGTTTAGCAACTACCCACTTGCCTCCGCTGGGATCGAATTGAAAATCATTACATCAAAGTTCTAATAATTTTATTTGATGGCGGTATCAAATAATACGCATATGAAAGTCAACTATTTTGAATCTACCAGTGTTTTAAAAAGGCTGAAGGCATTTTATAAAATAGGAGACAAAACGGTGTAAGAGACTCTTCGGCATGTCTTTTGAATACCATAATCTCTTAACTAACCGTGCATTTCATTAGAGATGAAAAACATATTATTAGCATAAAAATAGGTTATTTATTCCTCTCTGCACATCGTTATTTAAATCCATAATATAATTTACTAATTACTGAGTTAATACAGACCAAGTAACAAGATAGAATACGAATAGAATTACAAAAGCTCCGCAACCCACAAATGACCTACCGTTACAGCCGGGTATCCTCTCACAGTGAAGGGTACAGGCCACAGTCAAACAATTTGCCTAATTGCGGATTTGCCTTCGTACATTGCAGAGAACTCTTAGCATCACCGAATTACAATTATGTAACTGGCAACCAACTTTGTACTCGTAAAATTAAAAATGGATGCAAAATTATTTAAAGTCGAATATTGTTGATTACTAAATCGTACACCTATATTATACTTTACTAAATATGCATAGCAGTCAGTATATATAAAAATTTAAAAATTAAAAGTAAAGTTTGGAAAATATTTACGTTTTTCCTTTAGTCCTTATAAGAAACTAAGAAAGTGATAACCCTAAGCGCGCTCTACGAAGTAAGAAGTGTCAGTAGCAGGTTGGAAATAGCGACGTGGTTGCGACACGACACGCCTATCAAAAGGAGGGAATCAAATCGTCGCCATCTACGCTTTGATGTTTCTTTGCGAATTAGTCTTATTGACGCACTTTCTCTGCGCTTTGCATATCAACGTACATCTCCTTCAATTATACCATTTGAGCTAACGTACTTTTTTTATGCATAATACATTGTTTTATCTTATGAGTGTGGCAAATGAATTTTGGAGTTTCTGAGTTCCTAATTCTGGAATCGAATTACTTGAAAAATCTATCCCATAATGTATCGTACTTAATTATTATAAAAGCAAGAAATATACACCTAATAGTCAAGCAAACTGTGCTAAATCTACACCTAATTATATAGTTGCTGACTGCTATTTATTACATAACATAATTTATTAGCTTTCCTTTTCCTATGTAATAAATCATCTTATTATTCAAACAATAACAGTCACATTGTCTTCAAAGTCCGAATGTAAACACATCCGAGGTCGCTGTAAATAGCCGGCTGTTCAAAGCGTATCAAAGGAATAATTCACGAACACTTTTATTAGTCAAACTTCAATTTAGCCGGGACATTTATGAAGACAAAACGTACGGCTTGATTCACTAACGGGACGATAAAGCTTAGCCCAGCCGTCACGGACGTGACGACAGCCCGTGATAAACGACGGGACAGTATCATCACAAAGCGTTTTTGTGACATGATAAATATAGGTTTTCTGACACGTTTATTAATATTACGTCACATGTGTTAAGTTTTTATCGTCAATGTTTATAGATAGTATTTAGTGTTCTTAAGTAATTAGGTACGACGATTTATTTTATGACCTTACTAACTCTTAAAGTTAGGTCGCTACTAAAATATTTGTAAATTGTTTCTTCGATTTCCAACCAAAGTATTTTTATTTGAATCAATCTATTCGCTACGTTATTTTCAAAACATGAAAGAAGGAATAAGGATCATCGAAAACAATTCATTTTCGTAACTTCTATTCATAACAACGTATCTAAATGATTATTGAACGATTCTTCACAGCAAGATGAATGATTAACAGCGCTCGTCCGTACCGACGCAATATAACATCAAATAGTGAGCGATGTTATCTTACGACTCAACAAATTGCAGTCGCCTTTACTCGCTACCACAGATTAGTTAATATTTAAAGTGCTACGTTTATTTCAGTTTATGCGTTTGCTGAAAGCTTTTTCTATAAATACAAAAGCTCTTGTCTTCTAAAGTCTTTTAAGATAGAAAAGGTAAAGGTTTATTGCGATATAAAATAAACCTTTATTTAATTTATTTGCAGTTACACGCAATACACTTAAAGATAATATTACCAACTATTAATTGAATTATAACATAACATAGTGGTTCATAAAGAAACATTCGCCCTTCTCACCCAGGCAATGCCGAGTTCCTAGAAACGATAAAGGAAGCGATAACTTAACAAGTACGCGACGTATTTTTCAATATTCCCCACTAATATGCATTCGAAACGATCTCATACAAAGAAATCGAGCCATACCCACCGCTCTGACGCTCTCTAGCTAAACAATCGAATAATAATGTACTGTAGTGGTAACCACAACAGATTAATTTATTGCGTTGCTTATAAACGTGTTGTACATAGAAATTATGTGTCCTTAGTCGGCGAATACTTAGGTACTATAAATAGACATTTACATCATGTACTTACCGATAAAAGATTTTACATAACATTTTATTTACACATATTATTTCACCACACTTAACTTTTATCATTTCCCAATAAGCAGTATACCATAATGATTAAGACACTATATGAAAATTAATATGAATATATCAAACCGATAAACATAATTGTGTGTCATCCTATTGAATGGTAAGTTACAACAATGGTATCGGTATCCGCCTTGTTCCGCCCAGCAATCGTAACATTGATTTAAAGTATGTTTTAATAATACATGAAGCCATTCATGTGCAATCGACCTATTAATACATTGGAAATTGGACGCTTACCGCACTACTCAATAAAACTACAAAGACCAGTCAAAGCTGTCATTTAAAAATATATTTTTACCGTCTAGTACAAAGAAGTGATGATAGAGCAACCGTTTATAGCAATTGGAAGTGTCCTCGACATAATGAGGGCTGCGGAGGTGGAGGGACAGTGAGGGCTCAATAAACGCGTTAATAATTTAGGAGCAAACATTCTTTGACGTTCGCCGTTGACAGTCGTCGCGGACGTGGGACGGACGAAGAACGGACGCAGGACGACGCGAGGACGGACGGGACCGACTTGAAAGGATTTCAGATGAGTCTATTTTCACCGCTTTGAACGTCTCCGACGCATTAGTTTGTTTGTTTTTGCAACTTTCGAGTTAAAGGGGAATGCAACAAGAGTGTAACCGAAACCGAAATAGTCATATTTTTCACTAAATTTAGCGACACTTCGTCTGGGAAGGTAATGATACAATTGATCGTTGAATGAACTTGTCGGACTGCCAGCGTTCCGACACAATACTTTGACAGTGTTTTATTATTCTGATGCTGAGTTCTGATGATTATCTTTTTCCTTTAAATATTAACTGGAATAAACAGATTTTTTGCTTCCTGGATTAAAATAGTCATTTAACTATGTATTTGATTTTGACTTCAAAAGCTTACCTGCCGAAGGATTAAGTGCGTTTCATTTACCAATAATGCTCTGCCACAAGCTGTCGTACCTACATAGGGGTGAATAAACCGAAAATATTAAACACATTGGAAGATTACAAAAATATCTTAGAATGCCCAGGTTAAAATCGAAACCAGGTCACAATAAGTTAAAACTGAGAGAAACTTTCGATCTCAGTATTTTATACTTAAATTCAAAGTTTGGATCGACAGATCGCATTTAAATGCCAGTAAAGTTGTTCCCAGTAAGGGATTTCCGTCACGCGACACGATCCCGACGTCGAGGGACTGTCGCATCAATTCGCAATCGTTTTTCAACCGCTTGGTCCTTCTTTTTCCTTTGTTCAATTCCCATCATAGAATAAAGCTTTGTTATTTGGTAAAATTATAATGGTCTATAATTATATAGCTGTCTTATAATATGTTATGTGTCATTGGTTACGGTCACCTTTACGTAAACGGAAGGTAATTAAAACGATAGTACACCGGTGTCAAGTCTTTCTACTGTGTTATTGTAACGAAATAAAATCAAGATCATTCTCATCCTACCTATAAAATGAATACAAAAACACTTTATTGTAAAATCCTTATGCTGCGATAGTCAAATAATATAAAACCCGTCATGAAACCGATTCAAAGTTCATTACGAATTTTTTTTATTCACTTCGCTGACATAATAAATTTATCCCCACTCAATCACGCTACCTTACTGCAAACTAATTCAATCAACGAAGCCCTCATCGGGTAAACGCCGCAAAAGTTGTCTATACGTGACTGAAATACGATGGTCCGGGATTGGCAATATTGGCATCCGCGTCACGGTCAGCGAATTCGCAGTACCAAGGGACGCCGTGAATGCCGTGATTGTCACGTCACGCTGCGATTCGATTGCCAATATACCTACCGTGTGTTTGGTATTACTGTAGGTACTATGTTCAAATCAATATCAAATACTTAATACGCTTTACAGTATGTACCTACCTACTATTTAGTGTATTGTTCTAGTCCTATTTGTAAGAGAATTACCACTGCAGTACATAGAGTTTACCGTCTAAATTATCTAAATACATCATGTATGTATGTTTACCAATGTTAAGCAGCTAGTCGTGTAAAAATCCACCTTATCTTACCCAAAAAGAAAGAAAATACCCACATAAACAATAATTATATTTATTATATTGGACAATGATATCAAAAACAAACAATAATATAAAGTAAAATGACATACCCTTAACATGGAGAGCAGTTTATGAAATTGATTGTTGAAAACTAAAAAGCATCCAATCTACCGCAACCAATATTCCGTTTAAAATAACTCACTATTACACCCATGTCATCATTTACGTGTGATATTTATTAATATACGAGTACGTACATAACAGGGAGTGAATGCCGCCAAAGTTGGGGCTACGTGACTGGAATACTACGACATTCAATGAATTCATAGTTCCTTCCTGGTAAAATACTCCATGATTGTCACATTGTATCGTGAACCTAATAACGACGTATAAAATTTAATTTCACTAGTTCAGGCCCTCTTTTTATATGTAACATCATTGTTAGAATATTCATATTAAGACGGAATACTCGACACTGAAACTCATTTCTCTCTTATTGTTTCATTTTCTCTTTTGGTGATGTACGTACTTATAATGTTTCCCCAAAAGTTTCAAGCATCTAGATCCACTGGAAATACTGCAATGGTATGTGTTAAGAAAATTTAGCGGTAAAGTTGGTTGTAGTATATCGTCAACCATAGAAATCAGAAAAGATTCTCTGATTATCTGATTATGTCATGAAATTGTAGAGCTCACTGGTAGTTCCATTCATACTGGGCGAATGTGTGAACATTTATAAAAAAACTGATGCGCGTAGATGAATAGTTGTTACCCCAATAAACATCGCAAACAACCGGTAGGCGAGAACACATAGATATCTGCTCTAGCTGGGAACGGATCTCAGACCTTTCGTATTACCTAACTATTTACTAAGTGAAAGGTTGATTATTGTTTCAAAATATATGCAAGTGTTCCCTTATATTAAAATGAAACGTTATTGACTTTCAGAAGCTCGAGCTTACAACGATATTCTTAGCACCTGCCAGCGACTGCATATAGGTTAATCTATCATGTGGATTAGGTGCGTGATTGATACCACCCGCGGCACCAGTAAGGGGAATCAGATATAGAAATATTACGACACTATCATCAATACCATGTCTGTCAGATTCTACTAGACTTGCGTATTACGTATCTTCCCTTATTTTAACTTTAAAAATGAAAACGGTGATTTTTATAAGTAGGTACCTAAGTCTTGTTCCTGTAATCTGTTATTTTCAGCTGCGCAATGGTTATACACTTCACGTTAAGTAGTGCAGAGCGTAATTACTTTATCTTTTCCGTAGCAAAATGCATTACAAACAAGGATTATTCTTTTGAGCCCAACAATGCAAAACTCCTTGCCTCTTAAACGACACTCAGTCAATCTCGCTGAATTCCCTCAAGCCTGCGGATGACGTAATAATTGTAGAGTGTCATTGCAATTGGCGTTCCGTTGATACAGTTGACGCATACACGGCCAAAGCTAAATATATCATATCTTTGTAATCATAAGTAAATTTAAGAGCAACTGCGGTGACCGGTAACTAGGCGCGGGCCGCGTGCAACGCACTTCAAAGACGCCGCGCTCTTTGAACCAGCCGCCTGAAACCGCCGGTCCACCGACTGAAATGATTAAAGGCGTGAACTAGATATTTTTTTTCAAAGCGACACTTTGTGGGAATCAAACGGGCCTCAAGTTCGCGTACGCTGTGGCTGACGTTGACTTGACGTTCTTAAAATAGCAACGGGAAATTGAAATTATTTTCGAAGAAAAAAATCTTGTGTGTAGTTCACGTGCTGTGGAATTGAAACCATTAGAAAACTTAAGTTTAAGCAAATGAGACGAATGTCTGGGCTAAGATAATTATGTGTTGTTATAAACTTGTACAGTTTTTAAAACATTTTATTTCTGCCGACATTCAGGAAACTTTTTAGTCGTTAGTCTTTTGTTCAGGACTATGTTAATAATAACATGTCAATGTACTTGCGCTTAAAAAAAATTATGTCATTAGTCAATTACAAAAAAAATAAGATCAAGAGCACGTTATTTCTGATGATAAAGATGCTATTCGCGTATATAAAAAATCTGTAGCATCTCTACTCACCTGCGCTATAAAAAACAAACACATAAAACCCGTCTCGTAACGTAAACGAATTCGGTTAATCACAGAACCTCAAAAACTGAAATAGGGTTAATTCAGCAAATTATTAATAAACTAGGGGCTAGTTTTTAAAACTACAAAGAAGCGGGATAATGTACGATGTAATATTTCATCCTAAGTAGTCATGTAACTAGTTTGCGCGTCTTGTATATAATAAACGTGTTCACAGCTTGGTTCGCACGTCATTATCTCGCAGGTGACCATGATAACAGGATTTGTCGGACAGTTAAAAACTTAAATATATTCTTTCTAAACAGAATCAAAATTTTAAATTCTAGAGTGCATTGAAGCTTTTTTGCATTTGCTTTGACTCTACTATTACTACTTATTTAATATTTGTTTCGCTTAGATTGGCACAGTTTTTCTATTTGAGTTGATTAGATTCTGCTATCTATTTATGCTTCGACTGTATAGTATGCTACTATTCTTAACTTAAAACTATAAATCTCAATAAAGGTGTATAAATTAATTGATTATTTAATTTCCATCTGAAATGTTTACGTAAACATATCAAAAATACATTTTTCTCTTCTCTTCTTCTCTCTACTCTTACCTAGAAAATTATTTAACACAGGACTGCACGTTTATTTCGGCCAGTCCAAAAATAAAGCAGTTTTTAGGAGAACGTGTAGTCACCCTAATGACATATGGACTGGCGGCTACTGTTTCAACCCCGTCCAATCTGTTTACGTTAACACTGCTCATGTACTGCTCGTAGTTCATAAATCAAATACAAATCACTTATGTAAAGATTAAACTCTATATCTTTATTAAAATAATTTATCTTTTATCTTAAAGTTTCGGATGACTTTTCTATTTTTAGACCATTCGGAGAAAATGAGAAAGATGCTGATCTTTTTCTCATAAATGAACTACCTACCTATTTAGTAAAGTGCTGGATGATATAATATATTCTTTGACTAAAAACCTTCAAAGCACCTTAGTCCTTACCTTAAACTTTAAAGAAATACAACTTACATTCTCTTCCACCACAGCGCTCAACTTTATTTTATCTCTGTTTACTATAATAGCCTTTCTCTCTTATCCTCATAACAGTGTGCTGTCATTTACAAGCACGTAAACTGCAGCGTTTCGAATGGCGTTGAATGGGCGATATGTTTTTCGCGGCCCATCGCCGTCGCGCGCAGTGTACAGCCACCACTTTGTAAATCTACGAGCGAGTGCGGCCTGAATATCTCAAGTGACTCTACGCTGCTGAGAATTTCAATATAGTAATTATGCTCCTTGTAGATTATGTTTTACCTACTAGCGCCGTATGGATGCAGAAGTGATGATTTTGTGATTTGTGATTAGAAACTATTGATCTTTGCAATTAGGTATCGAAATTGTATCAAATTCTTTAAAAGATAAGACGTAATAAATAAATTTAACAAGTAGGTATAGAAGATGCGCACAAAAAAAAATAACACTTCATTTAACAATATTTTTCGAAGGTATAACGATAAACGATTAAAATAAAGGGCTAACATTAAATGAATTAAATATCAAAGTGAAAACCTGACATAAATATGTCTTACTTATCATTTACAACAATTTCAATCGAGAATTGTAACCGTTTTCTCCTGAAACTTATAAAAAGACCCATGGCGATGGAGTCAATGACCCTGTCAACTGACAGCATGTCGTGCGAACTAGATATTATCTAGATATGTCCGATAGCTTTATACAATTTTCAATCGATTCATTGCAACGTCGAACACGGCCTATCATCAGCTTACATTGTTCATTATAGACGCAAAATCAGTCATGTTGAATAATATTTTCTTATAATATTTAAAATTAATGTTTTTATAATTATCTGTTATGAAGGTTTTCAGAGTTTAAAAAATAGTTTTAACCGATCTTTGTGTGTTTGCGTGCACCCATGCGTGTGTGGTAGCGTCAATACTTTTTAAATAACGTAAGTAGTACCTACTGCTTAGCCCTGCGAAGGGCATCGCGCTCGGAGGACTCCAGTTGTGTTCCATTGGAGATCCCGGAGTCCTCCACTTAGCGCTGAGGAAGGCCACCGGGAAGGGTTTTAGTGCGGTAAGAATCCCACATAACCCAGAGCGCTCCCACGACCCTGGGTACCTTTTGAAGGTTTCCCCCCCGAACCAAAAAAAAAAGTACCTACTGCTTATAACAGGTCTGTTTCGTTTTTCCTGATATACCTAATATGTACAAAAATCTTTTTTTTAATTGCATTCAGAACTAGTAATTCCCTGTAAACAAGAATTTCCATATTATTATTATTCGTCAATTAACGGCATACGTTCGGAATTCCATTTTACGAAAGCTTCAGAGCGCTACGAGGGGTTAAACGTTTTAATGGGGAGTTTAACAAGCAACCACTTTATTTAGATTGTCTCCGTCTCCGCCGGCCCGCTTCATTTAATATTGCCCGACGAGTTATGCATGCAGTAATGTGCATCTAAAATTGAATCGATAGAAAACTTATCCGTCAGTCATCCATAAACCTCAGATAGATACCTATCGACTGTCAAAGAGATACAATTATTTATTGGGCAAATTAATAACTTTTATCAATGAATTCTTGAATCATTTTAGATACATTACTTATGTTCAAATGTCAGAAATACCAAATTGTTGTAATAGGTACCTTCATTACCGATACTTAAAAAAACTGAAATATTAACCTTCGCTATGTGGAAATAGCCCGAGTTTTATCCATATTGTTAGACCTTGAATAACAGTAAACCTGTGACATGTAGTGCACTAATACGTTCAAGTAAAATTTTTTTGTTTACTCATATAACGAAGATTAATATGTACACATTTATTATTATTAACTCGTAAGAATGTGAGCACAGCAGGAGCCCACGTATTTTGACAGATAGTTCCCATATCGGACGAACGTGACATAAATAGTAAAAATTTTACTGATACTTTAGTAAATAATATGGTTGGAAGAGATCTTTGGCAGCGATAGACAGCCTTTGGTTTTATCAATGTTGTTGAATCTATATGGGTATTTTATTTTATAATTCAGGTTTCTCTAGCGATCAACATTCGATTATTTCTAATAATCTCTATCAAATTTAAATGTTCCTGTTTCAAAGCTCAGACACTTTTCTAATTAAGTAAGTACATAATCATCACTTACACTTACCAAACAGTTGTGTAATACATAAATGAAAAAAAAAAGTTACTATCGATAACACTGAGGTACAAAACAAAATAAAGAGAAAAAGGTTAAAAGTAATACCTACTTATAAGTAGGTATATGTCAGAACATAATAAGAGTGAGGTTTATGACACTACTACAACATACCTAGTTACGATCAATAGATTGAATGCACCTCGCAAACAATGCCACACGAAGCGTCGCACCCATCAAGATGCGAACCAATTTGAATAAAACATCGACAAATATTCCAAGCACAACGAGCGCCTAGCGCTGACAAATTGTCGATAGCGATTTGAGATACAATTAAAAAGCATAAATGTTATTCCAACAATGTGTTGGGGAGGAAGCGGTGGTCACGCCGCGACGTTCCCTAACGAGACGGAATTAAATACGAATGTATTAGCATAGTATAAGCGAATCAGTAGGATATCTTCATACATACATAACATAGGTACGCACCGAACACAGTTGATTATACAAATGCGCTTATACGTATACGTCGTCGCACGCAAACATTGACAAAATTTATCGCTGCTAAAGGTGCGCCCGTAGTAGCTTTAAGTAATTTGATCATGTACCGGTAGGTATGACTGATGCATTTTTGACCATTGAGTGAGCTATTATGAACGGCTCTACGTATTTTGGCTCATATCGCGCTCTCAAAGCACGAATTAACCAACTTACTTTTTTGTACTATGCCATTAGTCGGTGCACCGCGGCCGTCTCCACTTGCAAGTTTTAATAATTTCCCTTTTTATTCAGTCGACGCGCCTTCTCGGAACGCTATCCGTGTGACACGATTCCTGATTAGGCCCGACGCCTCGACTCGAATATTATCCTCAGGATAATATTTCTATAACACAGGAAGAGATACAAGCCAGACGCCGCCTATCGCGCGTCACCGTATCCTTTATTCGTTCATGGAAACATCAAAGAATATTTATCGATTCCATGAAAGAAATCAAATACGAGTACGCTATGCTATGCGTACGAATATTGTGTGACCCTAATATGGGTCGGGATATAAATATCCCGATTCGAAGTTTAAAGGAAGCAATAAATCGCCTTAATTGGTTAATTTAACTTTCCACTGAAAATTGTGATTGGATACTTGTGTGGATGCGATTAAGATTCAAGAAGGGCGGCATCCGCAGAATGTTTGTGCAGTGGACGTAACGAGGCACGATTTCATGACACAGTCAGTGGAAAGCTTGTGTTAGGAATTTATAGATTAGTATTCCAATGATTCTACGTTAGCTAGGTCCGGGTACTATCGCACGTATTGTCATTACCTACTGGGCTGCTGAACTACGTCTTACCACGAGTAGGTAGATCATGTTGGTACGGTACAAGCATTTTCATGAGCGAATCCCAGATTGGGGGGGGGGCAAAAAATATTTACGACATATTATTTAATTAATTCCAACATCCTTTAACTTGCAATGATAATAATTAAACAGATTTACATACCTACGTAAAATATCATAGGTACACTTATCAAAAATGTAACGTAAACACCAAAAGCTCTCCCGAACATCACCTTGTACTAAAACACCCTCACTCACTAGTCACTACTCACCTTCTCACAAACGCTCCGACACGCGTACAATTGCGGCGAAACCGCCTTATCGCAGCACGCCGATATATCTGAAATGAAAAATGGCTACAATAAGTCTGCTAGTGATTGTACGAACAGTAAACTGTAAACTATAGTCTGTATGTGTGTACGTCCACTTCAGACGGGAACACAACAGCTGTGCGCCACAATAAAGTAGTAGCGACAGTTACAGATGACGAGTAAAGCTTTTGATCTATTCCGTATACCGATCGCAGTGCTGCCACTTGTCTCGCTTGAAAGTGAATTGTAGTACATAAAATGTGTTCGTGAGACGAGATTTGTTTGAAACTAATTACCTAATGGCTGTGAGTACGCTATCAGAGAGGAGATCCATCTAGACAATTTTAGTGTAATTTTACTTGCATTTTAGCTTGCATTTTCTTTTGAGAAAACAAAGGAAGCTGTTTATTATAATATTATGATAGAAAACAAATTAACAACTCATTCGTAATCAGGAAATTTGCTTCCCGTTTCGAAAATAGTAAAATACTGTCATACAAAAGTTAAGGTACCTACAGTTTACAATCTCCAATAAGCGTATCGAAGAAAATCTATTTAATTAAATTGGTATAATTAAAATATGTACAATCAACATATTAGACCCATTCGATTTATAAACTGCATAGAGTTCATAAATACAAGTTGACATTTTCAGATGTTATATTGATCCAGATTTGAGACAATCATTTAAATCACATTAAGAGCGGTTTCAGACTAGCGTATTTTTCTGCGCGTATACGGTCATTTCAGCATACGCGCTTACACGCGCGCTACAATACGCGCTTCAAAAAACCGGACGCGCGTATTCTGGTATAGTTCAGTGACGTCGTGTCAGCGGCTCGCGCCTATACGCGTCAACGCTCGTACAAAACGTGCTTATACGCGCG
>DWKA01000387.1:0-17614 GCA_018249155.1 Panoquina ocola ocola
CGTAGGCATCCGCTAAGAAAGGATTTTGATCAATTCCACCCCCAAGGGGATAAAATAGGGGATGAAAGTTAATACTCCTAACGCGAGCGAAGCCGCGAGCAAAATCTAGTTATGTATAATTAAGTTATGTATGTTGTAGGAATGATGATAAATTATTGTAGTGCAAGTATATTGAAATCGAGAACCCGCGTTCGATTCCTGGAGAAGACTGAAGTAGAAGTAGTAGAGTGGGGAGAGACTAAAGTTAGCTAGGAAGTTTCTTTCGCCAGCTCTTCTCCTACATGACAAAACACCTAACCGAATTGGTGGATATCTAATAAATATTGATTTGATTCGATCAATCAATAATACTGCTTCAAGAAAGAGTAATTATAATAATAATTATTATTGTAATTGGTTGAATAAATAGTAGTCATTACTATAATCTCGCGACGTAGTCATTCGTGAGATTAACGTATACGGTTACAGAGTCATTGCGATAATGAGTTAAGTAGATTGATTCATGTCACAGATACTCTTGAATATCTTTTACCTTTTTAAGTAAAATCTTCTTTGGTCGCGCTAATACGAGTAGTAGGTAAAAGTTCAAGGTCGTGACACATCGAATGTTATTAGTGTAATTAGTATTGCTACCTGTTAAGGCAACTCAACTTCGAAGTAATGTAAAAAAATGTGTATCTATATATAGCGTAAATATAAAAAAAAAATTAGTTTACGCCCGTGGCTTTGTCTGCGTGAAATTTCAACGAAACCATGCGTATAATGCAATGCCAATGCTATTTAAAGAAATTAACCAAGATTATCGGGATAAAAAGTAACTTATGTCCGTCTACTGGTTTTTGGCTACCTCTCCACCAATTTTCAGCCAAATCAAATCAGTACTTTTTGAGTTTATTCATAACAAACATACAACAATATAATTTTTTTTTTATTATATTACTGTCGCTTAAGAATAACTTCGCCTTACTATACAAGTATGTAAGTATATTTCTAACTCCGCAAATGTACCTATACGTATAAAGTTTCTTTAACAAAGCAACGTATAGTTATAATTATAATTGAATCTTTCACCAACTTTCAATTAGATTAGAATCTCTACAATTGTTTGGGAGAACTGAAATAGATCTCGGCAAGCGTAAGTGCTATTTGACTCTGTAATGTGCGAACTATTGTTAGTGGATCTAATCATCAACCTCGTAGCTTGGTTGGTGACGCTTCCTAGGAAGCTTGAGGTCGTCGGATCGATTCCCGGCCGGGGCTGATATTTAAGATATAGATAAATTAGTAAGTGATGTCTTTTTTGTGTTGTTCATGCTATTTGCAACTCAGGGCATCCTAATGTGTGTGTTTATTAATTTATGTATGTAATAAAAGTAAAAATATTGTTAGATTGTGTGAAACTATATCTAATCCTATTTTAATAAGTACGTTTTTGGCTCTAAAAGATTATTCTGCTAATCAAAGAAACAGCTCGGTAATCAATTTCAAACGAAGGGCGTTCCCGAACTCCTCATTGGTTAACCATTATAGTTTAAAAAATACATTTATTGAGATCTCTGGTCTCAATTTCCACATGGCTACAAAAAGGCTGCGATCTTAATCGTCGATCTCTAACAAAGACATCATGGAACTTTGATTTTTAGACAATTATTTTTTCTAACAATTATTCCAATAACTTCCGTAATTATTTACACAATGGTTATTTACAAATTGTCTCACAAAAACACATTAACTGCAGAGTTTAAAGAGCGACAATAAATACACAATATTTCCTTGACTTGTATTTTCTAATCAAGGGTTTCAAAACTTTGTTTTCTGGGAGCGCTTGCGACATGAAAAGCGGCAGCCGACTTTGACCGGCGGATTGTTCTAGACTCTGAATAACTTGACGTCTGCTTCGTTGAATGGGTTCCATACTCATGTTGTAAGAATCGAAATCTGAATAAAAAATCAAAAATTTATTCATGTAGGTATCACAGATACATTTATACACGTCAATTTTTTAATCCACCGTTTTGACAAGATGTTTTGTCATGGAGGAGAAGAAATGCCGAATGTAACTCCTCAGCACATCTTTTAAAATCAGTCACCTTTATTTCAGTAAATAAATAGTGCCTGAATGGAACTGGTTGTAGATCTGATCAAGTCCATGTGTTTTTGTCATTAATGTAAGTATAACTAGATTCAACAAGGTAATCGGCTATTATTTAACGAATGACGCTGCTCCTAGATTGTGAACTACCAGAGATAGTACAAATCCTTTATATTTTTTAAATAATAAATATTATAATAGCATGTTTGAAAAAAATTTAAGGCATTAACAATTTGCGCTTTATTTTCATTGTTATTGTTACATTCATTACGTTTTAAAACCAAAAAAATAAATGTGTCGAGTAAAGAATTAGCTTCCGTAAGGCGTAGATATGTAACCTCAGTTCTTACTGAGCCTCGATTAGAAATCGTCTTTAAATCCGATTGTAATAATAAAAAGGTTACAATATTTATAATCAAGTTAACCCTATAATTTAAAATTATGCGGATCTCTAATCGAGAGCGGATCGAATTCACTTTACAACGACGTCTGGCAGCGTCATAGTTCATCGATAATTGCCATCACTCTTAGATGGAATACCTTAGATGGAATAATTTACTCATCGAAAAACAATAAGAATTTACTGCAAAACTTTATAAAACAATGATTTTTTTGAGTAGTTCTAGCCACTTTGAAATTTGTCATTTTGATTATGTTTGTGTGTTATACTTCCTACTTAACTAACATTAAGTCAATAGCGAAGGCGTTCGGACATTATTAGACTTTTCGACATTAGGGTGGTACCAACCGAAACAGACTTACCGTACCATCTGAAGCAAGGTATACATAATGGAACACGAGATATCTGGTCACTGTCGTCCACGGACGTCGTTGGTAACACCAAATTATAGCTGATGCTGTGACGCAATATTTCTGATTCTAACGTTGTACTCAAAACACAAAAACATTTCATGGGCAATTTTCGAAAAGTAGACGGTAGCTAGTTAAGCTGTTAAGAACTACGAAATCTCATCTGTTCAACAGAGAGCACGTTTAATCATGAATTGAGTATGTATTTAGCTTATCTTATACGAGTATAGGTACAAATGTAAAATATACATGTGAGAACCACAAACGTATTATCAAAACTTTGTCACCAGCACTTTTATAATTTAAATGACTATTATAACACAAGACGCTGAGCTATGAACCTGAAATGATTGAATACTTTCATAATAAAAAGAACTAACCAAACTAGGTCGTAAGTTCTTTGTTGTTCTAAACTATTGTGGTTCTGACGAAACGTTTTGTATCTTACCGATACTTTGTAATTGACTTACATAAAGTGTTTTACAGAAACCGGTAATAAGCTTTCTCAACCATTGTACAAATATGGGATTAAAGTTAAACTCGGGAGAATGACTTGTGAAACCAAATGCGATAAATGAGATACTTGTGGAAAACGTTTTGTATCGGGTTTAGTCCAGTCTTTGGTCTTTTGCACAATCGATGGTGGGGGTAACGAACTGGCACATTAAGACTAGGGAGTGTTCGTTGCGTTGACTGCGTTACTAGTTTATCTTATTATTGATTCATAGAAAGGGACAAGAGAGGTTTCGATAGTCAATGATAACCTAAACATTAAAATCGAAGTACAAGGTGGTGATGGTGTTGGTAAAAACCAATTATTTTAAACAATCATAAGCGTTCTCAATGGTATTATGTTATTATGTACAATTACTGTTAAAAGCTCAAGATGACGATTATTTTAATTAGATGGCAACTTACTCGTAGTACATATAACATTTTAAAAAATTTAAATTCCGGTAATTATCATCGTTTGCCTGTTAAATCCATGCATAATAATTAATGAAGGAAAAAAAATATTAGTTAGAATTCGTGAAATCGGTCGTATCTCTACACTGTAACAATGTCAAAAGAAGATAATTAAAGAAGGAAAGTCACAAAAAGAAAGTCTCTAGGAGCGGTAAAAGACACAATTGTAAACCGGTTAAGAATTACATTGGTACAGATATCTGCAGGTTGCGTGGACCACATTACATCAACGTCGACAATAGTCCAATTCCAATCGACAGCCAAACAAATTACATAAAGTAATATCCGTCAATACGTTGCACAAATACTATTACCACGGAATTGTCGTCGTTGCGTTAAATGAGATAAATTCCATGTTTGACAATTAGAAAACTTCAAATGATTATTATGGGGGAGAACAAATTAAATACTAAATATTGAACTTACTACATGCTATTTAAATTTTAGAATTTGTTACGCAAACGATATTTGCCATAGATCTGTTTGTTGTAACTTTTGAGGAAAATATAACTACTTGAGGTTTGTAATAACTGTTGATACAAAGAAAGACCAGATTATTATTATTGATGCAGAAATCTGTCAAAATTCTGTCACTAGGTTGAAAGAGTTAAAAACAACATAATTCAAGGGTGCGCTATAAAATTTAAATATCGTTTAGCCAAACAATTTAACAAATGAACCGTAAATAAAGTTCAATTTTCATGATGACAGATCAGTGGATTGCAAGATTCTGTGGTATTCAATGTCGAAAATTAGATTATTTCGCTTTTAATACCTGTCATTTACCTGTTTATTTTTCATTCCTTTGTCCAATGATATCTAACTTTTCAACTATTAGAACACACATTCTTCAGTTAAGTACACAATTATTATTTTGTAATTTATTGTCTATTCTAAAATTAAAAAACAACCGAAAATCTCCATTAATATATTAGGTATTGTAAGAACTAAAAAAATAGCACATTTAGTTCAAATGTACCCAGAAACATCAGTGTCTGAAAAGAAAACTTAAATTTGATTAAAATAATCCAATTAAAAGTCATCCTTCCATTATAAACCAGTTTTTCAATATTGTTGTTGATTTTAAGAAATAGAGTGTTACGTCGAGCAGAATCGGCGTGCAATATCAAAGATAATGGTACTTAGAGTTCTAATAGAGATTCCTGACATCGTAGTGAATGGTCAACAGGTGTGCCATTAAAAGTTATTGCCTCATACCGAAGATTTAATCCTAAGTTGAGTTTATCAAAGAAATGATACAATTTAAAGATAAATATTGATAGGAAAACTATAAACAATCATGTCTGTAAGAAAATAAATTATCTTACCTCACAAACGACTTACTCGTAGGTCGTCAACCTCAATAATTAAAACAAGGTACACATGCTAGGGCATTCAATAGGTTGAACATGGCTACGGTTTCTCGAAAGGTCCAACCTAGATATTAACGTTATTGTAAATTTTAGTTATTTCGAATGCGTGCGAGCTGGGTTTAGAAGGAACCGGTTCCAGTCTAGATTAATTGAAAATACAACAACACTTTGTAACGAAAGTTGATCTAGCGCAAATATACGTAGGTACTTAATACTTTCACACTAACCGATGTCCGGGTTTCATCTTTGTTCTTAACACCATAGTTAAAGCTTATCGTTCCGGTATACATTAAACTTGTGTACACTTTTTGTTCAATTTCTCTGTCGCTGACCGTCTTTTGCGCAAGTCATGAGCGGACGAAGTTAATTGAAGTCAGACTTATCTGATTGGCGGTTTCGGGGCGGCTTAGAATACTAGCTGCAATTTTCTGGGTTCAAGTTGTGGCAAGAGACAACCGTAGCCGGTCTTTTTAATGGAAGGATAATAATATATTCATTCACAGATATTATTACACAGATGTTATATTTTTAAGTGGAGTTCGCATGGCGGGTTACACGTTTCTTGAGTGAACAGTAAAAGATTGGGTGTTTTCAAGTTCTTTTCTTTTCTACCGATCCTTTTGGTGTTGATGGTTGTGGTATATTGTATATTGCAAGTGGGATTCTAGGAAGTACAATGATTTTTATTTACCATACCGTCACTTGTTTATTCGTTTGCTGGCACACAAGTTATGTAAGACGTGCGTATTTTATAGAAGAAAATTGATATTTCCTCTACATCAACACAAATAACATTTTCTGTCAAGTTTTCAAAAACTTTTGCTTTGCTTAAACTAATTTTTAGTGCTAACTCAACCAACGTATATTGGTCATGTAAGTTAATTAAATAATTTATTTGTAATATTATTATAATTACATGATTGTAGACTCATCTGTTAATTAGCTCAGACTGTGTGTTTTTTTAATACGTTCTCCCGCTTTAATCTTGTAACTTAAATGTCCCAAACGAAGTAAAGAGACGGTCGAGCAATCGGGCCGCGACGACGACCCGAGGAAATAAAACACTACGTCCGCCCTCCGGCGCGGTTAGTCCACGGTTGTCCCGCGCGCGCGATGTCACCATGCACGTCACAGTGGCCACCCTCCTGGCATTGTGCACCCTGTGTTACACCATCAGGGTCCCTATTGCATGGAATGATGAAACTAGTGAAGTGAATAAACATAATCAGTTTGCAGTCGAACAATTTGCACCTCAAAATGTTGCAAGTAGCAATCAGAAGCCGATCCCGAAGGAGTATTTCCAGTATAGTGCACAAAAACCAAAATTTGCCTCAGATATTGCAAAATCACACGGTGTGCAATCGCCCGAAGAACATTATAAAGCATATCCAATTATACCTCACACAGGTGTTCCAAAGCCTGAATTAGGAAGACATCGTCTTCCAAATAAGGAACAAAATGTTTTTTATTCACATCAAGAACTACCGAAGAAAAATGAAGCTATCCGTGTTGTGTCTCCGTCGAAAACAAGCTTCGAAGTGTTTCATCCCTATAAACTAGAGGAACCCGCGTTAAAGGAACTTTACCGAGACCCCGTTATGGCTAAGATTAGAAACGATTTAGAAAACAATAAAAACAGATTACAAAAATATGAAATCGAAGCGGGTCAACCAGATATTTCCGAAAGTGAAAATTTAGAAAGCCCCGAGGAAATCGATCGAAAGAAAAT
The DNA here is from genome assembly GCA_018249155.1 of Panoquina ocola ocola. NCBI lineage: Eukaryota > Metazoa > Arthropoda > Insecta > Lepidoptera > Hesperiidae > Panoquina > Panoquina ocola. The sequence goes on from DWKA01000387.1 coordinate 6,971, forward strand.
CCCTCATAAAAATGTACCTGCTCCATATGAAATACACCGTCCTGAACGTCGGCCTGTGTACTATAAGTTGCCCTCTGTACATAACCAAAGAGAACAGGTTCTTAATCAAAAAATAAGACATCCGTGGCATCAAAATCATATTCAAATCAAACCAGTGCACTACCGTCCTGTAAAAAACCATTTACAACGTTTAAGACAACAGCATGCTTTGAAATACGACGATGAACAAAATGAGTACCCCCAATTACCAATTCCTGAAGAGCATAACAAGCCGTCTGACGGCTACGATATTTTTGAAAAAGCCAAAGCTAAGTTTGTGAAACTACAAAATAACGTCGATGAATTTAAAAACATAGCAATTCAAAAAAATAGACCTGTAGAGGAACAAAAGTTAGAATTGAATGATGAGAATAATGAAGAAGATACAAATTCCGATGAAGACGAGGATGAATTTGTACCAGTTAAAAATTATGCACAAGTGCGAAAAACAGAAACGACTAAACATTTACCCAAAGAAGCAGCGTTTGAAGATGCTGATACGTTAGAAGAAATTCAAAATGCTCCTCGTTTGAGGGAAGCAATTAAAAGTAGTAAGGCACAAACAGTTTATTCCGAAGAGGGTTATGAAGATTCCGCTTATGATCATGCTGGTGAACAGAAGCATGCTTCTGATCACGAAGAACATAAAGGTTCTCTTAAACAAAAGGAACAAAGTAATGGAAAATTCAAATCACCAACTTTAAGTGATAAATACGAAGATGCAAAGGGTACCGATTACCAAAATCAAGTCTTAGATGGCAAAAACTGGAAGGGCACTACAGAAGAAACGGACGAAGAAACAGATTCAGAGGAATATTCCGAAGATGAACGAGAACATTTAGATGAAGACAACAATTATAAATCCAAACATCACAAAAAAAATGAAGACGAAGCTGAAGAAAAAGAAAATAATGAATCTGTAGAAGAAGAAATTAAAAGAATTAAACGAGAACCAACGGACACTCGTAATGATAACAAAGAAAATAGTTCAGAAAGTGGTTTAGAACAAGATGAAGAAAAAGACGTATTTGAAATTGAAATTCCTGTAAGAAAACTTGATACACCATCAAAAAAAACAATAAATGATGGGAAAAAATTAGAAAATATTAAAGATAAATATCCATATTATCATAATAATTTCAAAGGCATAAGCAAAGATTCGCCCCTACGTTATGCAGAAAATATCAAATTTATTCCTAACAAATCAGAAGGTGGTACTGAGTTTTATGATTCACGAGCAAAACTTCAATGTCCCGAAGTGGAGGATAATATTGATCCCATACCTGAAAAGTTGAAAAAAGGTGGCCATCCAGATGATGACGAAGGTGACTATGATGAAGCCGAAGATAGTAAAGAAGAAAAAGACAAGAATGAGTCAGGGGAGTTGAATCAAAAGTCAAGACTTCAAGGTTTAGGTGATAAAATAGATTGTTTCAAAGCTAAATATTTCGGTGCAAATCCTTTAGACAGCCCATTTTTTAAAGAAGAAGTAATATCCAATCCAGAACCAGTAATAATTCCTAGTATAGATATCTATAGACTTAAACAAGCTAAACAACAATCTAACCAAAACCATAAATTGCAAAATCTAATACCTACATCATCAAAGGTCAAAACAACCAATGATGGCACAGTTAAAGTAGCCCCAGATTATGTACTCAAACCACAAGTTCATTCAAAAAGTGATCAAGGAACCACAGATCATGCTATGAAACAAAAAGAAGAAGACATGCATGTGCCGATAATACGAAGAAGACGTGCAGCACCATTTGTTTATGAACCCTATAAAATCATCAGAGATAGCCAAATTCAAGATTCTAAAAAAACTACAACTACTAACAATATAAGTCCTCTAATAAAACAGTTACAATCGAGTAGAGTGGTTGACAAAGTTACAACAAGTAACAAGGACCAAATCGTTAAAAGAAGTGCTGGTATCCGAGCTTATAAAGATATTGGCAAAAGTGAAAGAGAAAAAAATCATGAATCAAAAGGTTCTCAACCACAGTACGACGCAAGTTTTGTTGATGTAAGCGTTGATAATCGACGTGGTGAACCAAGATATGAATTACGATCCGCTAATCACAAAGATCAGAATTTAGCGATAGAAAATAAAAGACCTGCAATCACGCAAACAAAAACTTTAGATCAACCAGAAGAAAAATTACAAAACAGAAGAAAACCTAATCGAAGAAGAAGGCCGACAACTACAACAACGACCCGACCGTACTTCGATGTCTCCAAATTTCTTCCTCAAGAAGAGGCACATGAAAGTATTCCAGTGATTAGTAAAGGTGAACTTAAAACGAACCAACCAATAATATCCCAGTCAGACAAGTCAGTTGAAAGTAATGACAGAAAAGAAAAATATACTGAAACTGATGACACTAATGAATATGTTCATAGTGCCTCAACTACAGCAAGAACTGCATCAAGAAGAAAACTTGCTGATATTTCGACGACAATTAAAACACTGACGAAAGATGATATATCATTATCAGATTTACCAAAATTGCGTTTAATAACTAAATTCCAAGACTCTTATCAAACAGAAAAACCTGTAACCTCGACAGATACAGAAATACCCAGCGAAACTCAAGAAGATAAAGAAAAAATTAAAGTACCTAAGTATCGAGCAAAAAAGAAGAAAATTACGAAAAGTACTTTAGTTACTGATACTAATAGTTACGGTGAAGATGATGATGATGATCTAAGTAAAGAAGGTGAAGTCGATGCACTTATTGGTGTTAAACATGACATTGAAGAATATTTACCAACGTTTGAAATAGACGCTGGTAAAAAAGATAAATCTAGTAACAGAAACTCCGATAGCGAAGAGGATGACGAAGAGTTTGAAGAAGATGATCACAGCTTTGATGACGAAGATGAAGAAAATAATGATGAAAATGACGACGAGAATGATGAAGAGGATGATGATGACGATGAAGATGCAGACGATGATGAAGAAATTGAAGTTGAAGAGGAATTTAAACCAGAAATTACTACACCAGAACCAACGAAGCGAACTCTTGCTAAGACTACTGAGGCTCCTTTAACTACAACAGAAGCCCGTAGTGCAAAATTAGAAATTGAACCAGTTGTACTTATGAAAAAGCTTGATATTCACAAAGAATTGCCAGTTAACAGATCATCTCCACATGTAACAGAATTTAAAGAAGATATCAAAGAAGTTGAAATAATCAAAGAAATGCCTTCAAGGAAAAAAAATAAACCTCAAAAAAATATTGAAGCGCTAGAATTATATAAGGATGAAAACTTAGCTAAAGACATAAATAAATTGGGAGGTGTTGAAGTATTTAAAGAAGATTTAGATCTTATCAATGGCCCAAAACATGGTGGAAATTACAGAAGTGCTGAAATCGTAAGCACACACGATACCTCTCCATCACCATCTCTTCGAAATCCAAAAAAAACCTCTTCGATAGGTGACGTAATTGCATCTCCAAGTAAGACGTCTAAGATTATTGAAACTAAAGATGACTCATATTCGAGGAGGAGAAGTGATATTCAGCGAGCGAGAAACAACCGAAATAGAAATGCCAGGCTTATTGAATTGAGTGATGCCACTGAAAAAGCAACATACAGACCGATGCATGGTGGTAATTTCAGATCAATACACGATTCTCGGCGAAGAGGAGGTAGTAGAAATAATGCAAAACTAATTGAATTAGTTGATCAACCTAATAGAGATGACCATTCGACCAATAAACATGAAAGCAACTCGAGATCTTATGGATCTAGAGGTGGTGGTAGACATCAAATGCACGGTGGTAATTATAGAAGCGCGAAATTAGTTAAGGCAGATGACAAGGCAATTACCCAAACTGAAAAAGTTCCTAAAAAAGATCCTTTGACTGATGTAAGACAAAACTCAGCTGTGTTGCTAAATAGTTTCGCAAGAGCCGTTTCTGTTTTGACTACGCCTGCGACACCGTACATAGTGGATCCTAGTAAACGAATGTATTATTACGTTGAAGCCTAAGCCTATTATTTTGTGTTCAATGTATTTAAGATTAATAGGTATTTAGGAAAGACAAAGTGCCACAAAATTTGTTATAATTGTTGATGTCTTGTGACAACAAATCAATGCTTTATAGTATGAAATTAAAGCGATAAAGTTGTATTGTTATTATTTTTAATGTAATTAATAATTTTATGATATTTCTAAACTTCTGTGATAAATAAATGTTTTTTATTTTTATAATCATTGGAATATAAAACTCAATATTAAAACAATTATAAAATCACGTGAAACACGTGTTTGTATCCATTTATAATTGTAAACCTGACGGATATTGTTTACCCACAGTCATATTTTTAATTTCTTATGGTGTCTAGTAACTGGTCAATCAACTTAATTATTTTTTTCTATTCAAACCAAAGAGTACTTAACACTGAGTGTTAAATTTTGAGTAAAAATGCCTATTTATTAGACTGTCCTCATTGTTGTCAAGCCATCTCTTTTACAGTAAAGTTTAATGAAGGTTATATTTAAAATAATTGAATTACAAGAGTTGAAATATGTTCAAAAATACTTTATTTCACTGGCAAGTCTTGTATTGCTTACGATAGAACTATGTTCTGAAATTAGTTCATAAATTAATACAATTAGATAAGTTATTAGCGATATAAAATAAATAAAATAATTTACATTGCGATTTCGATTTGGCATTGTTACGTTACATATTATATGAAAATTAACTATCTTACACTTAATTACTTAATAGCTAGTATATACTTATTTAAAATAACTAACATAAATTTTTTAACTTATACAGGCTATGACTAAAGAAACTATTAGATTTATTTATGTTTCTTACGTCCAGTGTTGGAATTTTGTCCCTCTGGGTGACTCATAGGTTTCCACTCTGATTCAATCGATGGTACATACGATGAAACGCTGTCTTCCCGATCAATAGACTCATTTTCTTTTCCCTCTTCGTCAAAGAAATCTATAATTGGATGATAATTATAATTTACTCTTTTTCCATTTGTAGTATTATTGGCTCTTAAATTTTTGGTATGCTCAATTGGTTTAAATGTTGTAGACATTGATTCAGTGGTAACTGCTTGCAGCTTAGGAGATATAGTCGGTCTCACAATATTTGGAATCAATTTTGGTACATCTGGTTCTTCCAAATCATCATTAAAATCTTCTAATGCTTCTAAAGTGTCACTCGACAGAGCTCCTACAGCTGAAGTGCCAGATGACACTAAATCATCAGGTACACCTGAAATTTTCTTTCTGATCGGCCTTCGACTTGGTCTTAGCGGGCCCCGTTTGAAGGATTCAGTCATTTTATATTTATTTGAAGTATCTTTTGAGAAAGAAAATGAAGCAGGTGCAGATGGTGTTGGGGGTTCTAAGTAGCTGGGTAAGGTAACTTCATCAAAGGAGTTCAGGCTTGGTTGAATTCGAGACTGAAGAGGTCTTTTTACGTTCCTTATAGAACTAGCTTGGTTAAAAGAGTCTGCAAAATAGGTATTACCGTATGAGTCCATGGGTTTCGATTGAGGTAAATTTTCGAATTCATCGTTTCCATTTAATTTTGAATTTGAGAATGATCCTGGTATGACATTAGGGCTGTTATCCGCGAAGGGTGTAAAGGTTTCTAAGGGTTTGCCAAATGTAAAAGGTGGGGTTTTAGCTACATTCGGTCTCTGCACGGTGGATTGGACAGCTTCAAATGCATGGTTTCCATGCTCTGAAGACAAATCTTCGCCTGGAAATTGTTCTGAGGATGTTTCGTGTATTCTATGGCCAAGAGGTGGGAAGGACACGCTATACCCTTCAATATGGCAAGAGCAGCAAGTCGGTACCTGAAAGATGTAATTAATATTTAGAAAATTTATAACTTGTGATATTCTTGTCTACGAATACTTCATTAATGTACATATTTTAAATCTTACTTTAAATATATCCATATGCAATCCATTTTGTTGATCCCATGTGAGAAGTCGGTGGTAATTGTATACTTGGACACATTTAGACTTAAAGTTGTCCGTCAAGTAAGTACAGGATTCCTTTGGCTTTCTGCAAAAATAAATTACATAATTATCAAAACAAAATTACTATAATTTGTAGATTACGAAAAAGATCACTTTATTTAATAATACGCAATTTGTTAATAATAGCCTATCATCACAAGCTCAATATGCTTTAGAATCTATTATTCATTAGGAATAATAAATAGCAACAATCGACAGTTAAACTACTATTATTACCATTTCAATATTATACTGATATCGCATTTCTTTTTTAATTTAGTGATAAAAAACGAATACACTAACGCGTGTACCGTTATAACGTCCTTCAAAATAAAAACTTTAATATAATAATATCTAAGTACATATTAAATGACAAAGGCCCTCCAAGCAGGTGGACTAATGAACTGAAGACGACAATAGACACCCGCTGGATTCAGAAGGCTTAGGACCGATCGGAATATAGCAGCGCATATAGAAGAAACTTTCCGACTTGTAAAGGCTGATGGATGGATTAAATCGTAAACTTACAAGCACTTCTCAAGTCGTAGCGTCTGGGTATGCTCGCCAGTGTTGACGATGTACTTCCACTGGCCCGAGGTGGCTCTAGCGCGCTGTGGACGAGCATACTTCACTGTACTGGGACACATGAAGCCCGCTTCGCCAGCGCTCGCGAAGTCCCTGTTTGCTGTGTCACCTCGCCTGCGGAGGAAAATTATATTGGTTAGAGTTTCACAGGAAATTGATTTGTCTTATTAGATTGTATTTACATGGAGGAAAAATTAAAACATTCCTCGTTTATCAGTCTCTACACTTTTATCCACTAGTAGTTTCCGAAAAATGTGTAAAAAACAAATTACATTGACATTACATTAAAATGAGGATAATTTTTTGTTCTATGTAAAAATATGTAGCTATCACATACATGAGCAATGAATGAATGATCTCCTGTTTTGAATTATTTTTCAAAGTCATCTATTTCATCTAGTCTTGCATTAATCAGGAAGTAAATAAATGAAAAATAACAATTGCATTATTTAACAACGAATCACAATAACTGTCGCGGTGCACCGTGTAATGAACTGAATTACTGTTGAGTAATAGCTTCCTATTAGATATCTCTTAGATAACTTTCTCGATTATTTCGCGGCTTGAATAACTATGTGTTACTTTTTTTATTTAAGTGCTATGCTGAAAAAAGTAATTGCATGTACTAATAGTATAAATGGGTAATTTAATTCAATAATACATTACATAATATTGGGTCCAATATGAAATGTATTCGTCAGACATTAAAGATTTTTGCGATAATATCAGGATGATTTCAAAAATATGTAGGTACATAATTTAATTTTCGCTATTATCCTAGTAAATTTTTTGGTTATTACAAAAAATAAAATTGTTACTAACAATTAGCATTGAAACTTCAATGCTAATTGGTTAACCGAAGAGATAATTTATTACATTTTTATTTGGATTAGTTACACTTACTTGATTTATGTAATACCATAAGTATTCAATATATTTTTACAGTCACATAAAAATTCAATTATAACTGTATTAAAGATTAATTTTTTATAAGAATAACCTAACTTCATTTGCCTTCCAAATAAAATAAACTACATTGATTTATTATTATTTAAGACTCAAGCGTATCATTATTCAACTGCTACTGACAGAGTTTTTCACTGTTTAAAGAGTTGAAGCACGTACCATTTCACTGTCGCAAGCGGTTACCAGTATTTGAATTGCAAATGGTTGCAACCATGAACCATTCGTTGCAACAGATGAAGTTATTTTCAATATCATTATTTTGATTTTTTTTTTCTAAATTACAACAATGTGAATCGGGTCACGCGCTTGCTTATGTAACATTCGGTTCCGTTCAATGACTCTTATATTTTGGGTTATGAATAAAATGCAGGTAGATTCGCTTTTGTTATGTAATGTAAGTATTTATGCAAGCGCAATACGATAACTTATGTATCATTCAAAGCAAATTAGCATTAAATTTTCTAAGAAATTCTGTAAAATTGTGACATTTTGCTGTACGGTTCGTCTAATGTAACAGTAGAGATTTATGGAAGCGATGGCATAGTCGATTTTCGAAAGGTATTTGTAAAAATCAAGTTCGAATAAAATGTATTTAACTTTGATTAACAATAAATAATTATGTGCCAAACGCTTGGCTCCGATAATGTTTGTATTGCAAGAGTTAGCGTTAAATAAAATATTTTATCTGTCATATAAAATACCTAGCTGCCCCAGCCAAGAATCGAACCTGGGACCTCTAGCTTAGCAGGCAGGATCGCTATCAACTAAGCTACGTGGTCGTATAAATAAATAACCTTAAGCACAGGGAGCGGCCGAGCTGCGACTGACTTGTGTTCGGAATTGTACCTATGTATGCAAGCGGTCTTGAAAACTTCGATAGCGCGATTCAGGCTAGTGACGTAGCTCGGTACGCCACAAACCCTTTTATCCTATTTCATGGTTCAACTGTGGACTAATAAAGGCTGATGATGATGATTTCATGGTTACACCTTGGTCATTACCTGTTAGACACGAGGTAGTGTTCAGCAGTATACTTGGCCTCCTGGGCGGCCGTGATGCCGTCCACAGCACCCTCGCCCGGATCCTTGAAGTCAGCCAGCAACGCGCCCGCCGCGGCTTTGTTACGTCTTATTGACTGGACGATGGCTTCCCTGGAAATAGTTTTATGTTATAAATAAAGGATATTGCCTTGGATAAGAATATTATAACCTTTAAATTCCGCATCGTCATACGTCGACGTCGTATCGTCAAAAATGCCCTTACTTTTTCTGCGTGACAGGGTCTTTTTTTTTAATTACCCTTTTTTATTGTCTGTCCCTGTCCTTTGACTGAACAGACAACACTTAATAAAGCGCGGGAAACCGACCACACCCCAAGTATTGGACACTTCGTCTTAAGTTTAAGTCTTTGGATATTGCTTACGCTTTTTGTGTAGGTATTGTATTTTTTTACGGGTCGTAATTTAAAACGAATCGTTTTTATTTACAAACACGTTAAAAAAAATGATTCTACGACAAATAATTTCCTTAATAAATATTGAGTTTTGTAATTTTAATAAGTCTTAACTAATTTTGTTTCTTACTTCACGTATGAGCAAATCGGGTATGTATTAGTTCAAAATATAATGCAAGTGTATAAAGGAATTAACTATGTAGTTAACTCGTTATTATATACAAGGTAAATAATTATCACACCAATTTATTTATTGTTTCAAATATCATAATGCGATGCATTTGATGTAATAAACGACTTACATTTACTGCGTTTTCATTTATTAAAAAAATAATTGATCCAGTCCCAGGGTATGTATGATATTTTAAGGTTTATTTTCTAGTCTTTCAATACAGCAGCTAAAAAAGTAGCTCGTCCATTTGATGATAAGTGACCACCACTCATGGTTAATATTGATATTACCATTAAATAAGAAATGCATATAAAAACTAATATATTTTATTATTTTAAAACCATTGGGATGCTATGGAATAACGTACTTAGAACAGCCTTTTTCAAAGTGAGTATAATATGAGATCACATTACTCACTGATTCATTTAATACTTAAACATTGCGTTAAGGTCATCTTAACATAGAACAAAAATTAAATACTTCTTCTACTATCGAAAATAAAAGCTTTTTCATGTTTTCCTGTATTTGGGGGGATGGGCTCTAAAGAGCCCAGTGTTGGAGCTAAGTTTGAGAACCGATGATTCAGAAGATAAATTTCCATGTACCAACTTAACAATGAATGAACACCTGTCTACCAAAGATTAATCATGCACAACTTAGTGCGTAAAATAGTGTACACAACAAACAGCGCCTCATTCATTATTTAATAACAAAACTGCGCACATCTGTATGTCATAACAGGTCGGCGTGGTCGCGTTTTCACACGATTCCTTACAACCGGTCGCGGGGAAAATAGAAAAATTGTCTGGCCACTCGCTGCTTAGGCCTTCGGTGGGTTCCTTAGCTTTTTCTAGGTGATAAAGATGATTCTAACATTCTTTTGCACAAAGATTCTATAAAACTAAGTACCTAATCATAAAAGCACCACTATCGACAGATATTATTACACGTATGAGTAACAGTGAAGTCAAAGCTATAAATAAAAGTAAGTAAATGATAATAAAATAGTTTTTATTTATCACAACAATACAATTAATTACAATTGTTTTTCATATATAATACAATTTATTTTCTTATTTTTTATTGTGGGATAAGCTTATGGCCTATGTTTCGGGTCAAGTGGATTTCATTCAAACTTGGTTTTTACAAGCACTTTTCGAAGTAGGTACTTTGGGTTTGATTTCAACGAGGTAACTCCTAAACGGTGAATAGCACTGGTATAAAATGTATTTACTTTGTAATGGGCTCCACTCACGATACGATATATCTGTACGATCTATCTGTACTATCCGTCGCATCAGACCGATCGTAACGATAAATCGTTGGTGTTTGTCAAATATTAAACGAAAAATCGTTAACGATCTTGCCATACACCAACGATTCGTCGTTACGATCGGTCTGTTGCGACGGATCGTACAGAT
>DWKA01000388.1:0-17607 GCA_018249155.1 Panoquina ocola ocola
ACAATTTCTAATAATACAAACCTTATAATTATTGTTTATTCTGTATTACAAAGTCAGGTCATCATCGTCATTATTATAGATTGATCGTTAAGTTTTGCTTCCAAGTAACATTTGAAAACAACTCTAACTCATGTTACACTGGTAAATTTACAGATAAGGAGAACGTGAGGCCGGAGTTGCCCCGCAAGAAGGTCCCGTTCCGCGACATCCACACGCAGCACGGGCGCGCCGTCCTCGCGCACCGCAGCGAGTGGCGCGCGCGCCTGCGCCAGCGCGAGGGCGCCACCGGCGACACGCCGCTCATACAGCTGTGAGGGCCCGACTTTATCGTGTTGTGATTGTGATACTGAATGTGTTGACATTGAATGATGACCGCTCATACAGCTGTGAGGGTAGTCTTCCTGACTTTACCGTGTTGTGATTGTGATAATGAATGTGTTAACAACGAATGACGACAGAGGAAGGCCTCTGAGCGATTGGAATGACGGCCAGTTGAGTTTTTTTATGTTCATCATTCTCAGAGGTTTGTTAAGTTTGTGATTATATTGTTTAACATATTTTAACAATTTGGTGGATTTGGTGATGTTGGCATCAGATTGTAGTGCAAATATTGATGGATAAACCCTGTTGTTCATGTCAGAAGGTTTTGTTATTGTCACCCAAATTGTATGTGCATTGTAGGGTTCAGTTTTTGACATTGTGTGTGTGTGTGTACCTACTTGTCATTAAGGGTTAGTGATTGCCCAATAGGTTAGAATTCAGTTGTAAGCTTGATTTCTCTTTCTAAAGAAACCCCATGATGTATGTAGTGTCTTAAATCTATCAATTAGGTCCTGTCTTGCCAGTAGTTTTTAAGTCTCACAAGACAGACTTATTAAATTATCTGAATTATTGTTAATTTCTTCATTGCTTTTTGTTCAAAGTGTAGATTCATGAAATTAAACGATATTGTTATTACAGGTAGGTTAGTAGGAAACTAGGACAAGTTTCTGTGATACACAAATAATTGTTATTCTAGTCTAGAGCAATGAAACGTCATCAGTCCACAGTGACTGAATAATATTGTATTATTAACAGCTGTTGAAGAGAAACTAGTGATGTACCAGTCAGTATTATCATTTCATACATTTTTGACGTATATTTTGTGATCAATCGATCGAATCTATTTTTCATTTACATTTTGTACACGAGGCTCGGAATAAAAGACACTGTTGTATTAAGTAGTTTATTTTTAAAAATCTTTGTTATATAAACCAACACTTTACAAGGTCAACTAAGACGCGAGGGAGATATTATAAGGTTAGTTCGGCGGTCGGCGACGTGCGCACCTGCTGAGCCGGGGAGCGTTCAATAAATGTATCGCGACTCCTTAAATGTTTTATTAAATAACTGGGAAAAACGAAGTTCGCGATACATGTACCGAATGCAACACAAGTTTCGTAATGCCGAGAGAATCGTCCGTTGCGGGACTTCATCCCCGGGCGAGGCTCGCGGGCGCGCCCTCGCCGACCACCGTACGTAAGTTAGCCGCGGACGCGACGGTCGGTACCGCTACAGTGAAATAAGATAAGGGGAGCGGCCGGCGGCGCTGGAAGACAGGTTCAATGCCCAGTTCGGAAACATGGTAACAGGTGACACGCGCCGGTGTCAGAGAAAACGCGCCGCCGCCCGCCTCAAATTATTGCAACTGTGATGTAAAGTACAATGTTTGTACCGCGGCGCGTCGCGGGCCTCCGAAGACAATAATCTCAATACATATATCTCCCACATCCATACAATATCGTGTATGTCTATCTGTATATAAATCTACAAAAATAATAAACAAGGGATCCTAATCTAAAGAGACACAGCGATGCACTGTCCCGCTGTCCGCGCGCCCGAGCCGGGGGCGCCAGGAATACGATCAAATAATCGTTTTTGTCATTGATATTTTCAAAGTCCATAATCCAATACATTGGAAAACTTTTTTTAATACATTTAATTTATTTCTAAAAATCGAAAAGTCGAAATTCTCGTGAAAATCTATATATTTATTTATCTGCCCACTTCTGGACATCAACCCTCCGCCTGGCGGCCCCGGCGCTGCTGTGAACAATGTAAAGCTACGGTTGGAGCAAGCGTTGTCAAAGATTCCTTCCCGAAAGTATAAAGCTGTGTCTCCAACGAACGTCGTAAAACTCATAAATAAGAAATATTTGGTAACGAACTCCTTACAAGGTAATGGACAGGGCAGACTGTGCACTAGAAAACGTTGTTACAACAGACAAGGGCAGTTAGTATTTACACAATGTTACAGTTTATACAAGTGGCGCTACAGCTAACTAGGAGGTACGGCGGGCGGGCGCGCCGCGCGGGCGCCGTTGTCAAGCCAAATAACAATATCAAATTATATCTTATCCGACGACACGTCATACCGGGAGCGGTATTCACTCGTCCCAGTCATCAAAGCTGGACGCCCGCGCGGCCCGCGCCGTCGCGGAAAAAAACAATCACACGTCGGAAGAAAAACATAGTGCGGAAGGGCAGTAGTCAATATACACTCTAAAAGTTAATTAAAATTAAGTAAATAAAACAATGCAAACAAAGTTATGTACACGTTCGTGGTGGGTGGGAGTTAAAAGTTCTGGCCACTTCTCATGAAGGAAGGTCATATTTGGTCCTAGTGATAACTTAACTACGCAATAACGGGGCGCTAACGTCACTGTGTTAGTCGACGATACATCTCCGCCGTCCCCTGCGGGAGGGGATACATTAGATCGATAAATCCATAAATACGTTCGAGCTACCGCGATAAACAATTTTAATAATAATTAATGAACATTAAATACGTGGGTGTACGTGTGTGGGTTACATATTAGTTGCGTGCGGGTGCGGCGCGAAGTGGCCAGGCGCTAGCGTGGTGGGATCCTCCGGCTACAGCTCGAAGCGCTTCTTGCGCTCCGCGACCATCCCGGCGAGCGGCGCGGCGAGCGGCGCGGCCAGCGGTGCGGCGAGCGGCGCGGCCGGCAGCGCGCCCGACGAGCAGCGTCGCGTCGGCTTCAGTTCTGAAGATGAGACAAAGTTTAAGTTGCGCATACGTAACTCATATGTGCACGTACGTTACATGCACGTCAATTATACCGTTAGGACAAGGCATCTAAAATTTTGAATATTTTTATCCTCGGGAGATTTATTGACATAACATCCAAATACCATCCATTATATCTCGGCAATCATGCCTGCGCTGCACCCAACTGCATGTAAAGCTCGCCCAAGCCGATACCAGCGACATATAATTTATTTCGTGTTTTGCCTTTACCAACATAGTGACTCATCTGATGCGATGAAATGCGTAACGAGATTATGCTACGGGACAGGTACCCTGCCTGACGCTGCCTCAAGGATTACGGCACGTGAATGAAGCTTGTGGGGTGGTGTGGAGTCATGTGGTGGGGTGTTGTGGGGTAGTTTGGGGTCGTGTGGTGGGGTATTGTGGGATCGTATGCAGGGGTATTTTAGGGTAGTGTGGGGTCGTATGGTGGGGGTATTGTGGAGTAGTATGGGATCGTGTGGAGGGGTATTTTGGGGTAGTGTGAGATGAGTGACCTGCACGGGCGACAGCTGCAGGCTGCGCGCGCCGTCCGTCTTGCCGAACTGCATCGTGGGCGCGGCCCGCGCGCGCGCCTCCGCCAGCGGGCTCGCCCGCGACGACTTCCCCTACAACACAATCACACGTCTATACCCGCACTTCGTGTGTATTGGTTCAAGTTTTAAGAAAACGAGTGCAAAATAAATAAATGATTTTCTGATTGTATTTAATTTTGTTGTGATATACATACGTGTATGTAAAATTTTGTAGTAATACATAACATTTACGAATTGAATGACATTTCATTTTTGCCATTAAAATAATTTGAACTGAGTAATTTTATTTCAGATTTTTTTAGTTAAAGAATAAAATCAATCACATGTGATCGTCATTGGCGATTAAGTTGGGTTGTAAAAGTCCACGTAACCTATAATAACCTACTCTCAACCTATCATTTGAATGTAATTTCTGAATCACAACATTACAAATGAGTGAAAGTTATGATAGTTATACTGATATTATTATGTGGATTATGTTCATGTATTTCGAACGAAAAATGGAACCGTCTGACATATATTATATTTTGTCTTCCGAGGAATACAAAAGATTTTTATATTTTGTTGGGATGTTTAATAATATCCAGTTAATATTACTACGACTTTAGGTTACGTTAAGTCATATATTGGAATCTAGAGTTAACTTGTTAAATGTTTTTCTACTTCCACGACTGTAGATATAATATAACATACATACAATATACATAATATGTGTTCGTGTCTGAAAACTGTGGACAAAAAGAACTCCGTGCAATCGTGCAATATTCAATAAAAGTAAATACAAATAATAAGTCATCCAAAACACATGAATGTAAAAACAAGATCATTAAGTCGGTCGCGGCCCTCACTCGGATGACTAGCAAAAATTATAATCAACGAAACATTGATTTTAGGTGATTTCCTCATTAATACTGAAAATAAAAATGAAAACTTCATTGGTAGTAAATTGCGCTGTTTCTTTTTTAAGTTAATTTATCCCCGATGATTCAACTAAATCCCAATATGAATAGCTATCGCTTATGGTGTCCATTGCCCCGTGTGGTTTAAAAGAACTTACAGCAGCTTAGCACCGAAACCGAATGAACAAATTCACTCCTCAATAATTATAAGAAACAGCCGTCATAATGGAAAAAGACGTATCTACCAAAATATAGAAATACTAAAAAAAATACTGGGAGATGCGTCTTTTTCTGCGGATTCTAGATGAAGATGTATCTAACTAAATTTCGATAAAAATGTTAGATACGTTTTTTTTTTCATTATGACGGCAGAATAGTTCAAGAAGAAAAAAAATATTGCTAGCTTCTGTACGTCCTTCTAAACGTGAAAGTGTATGACCCCTGCCGTGAGCTGGTGAATCTGAACCTTAGTGGTGAAGCGGTAGTTTACCTGTCCCAGCGCCGCGCCACGCCGCCGCCAGGTGCCGCAGGTGCGTCCACAGCGGCGCCTCCCGCCCATGCTGTTAGTGCCCGCACATGTACCATAATGTACCGATCGCAACAATTGAGGTTATGTACGCTAACTTAGCTCTTATGTACATAGGGGTAAGGTAAGGTTTTGTTGGAGGCGGGATTTTTATATCTTACATATTATCATACTTCAACTAGAATCTTTTGGAAATAGATAAATTAAATTTATATTATTGAATAATTTCTTAATATGTCTTAATTTAATTTAAATTTAATATTTTCCATGTACATAAAGTACCTTAAATATTATATGACGATGCTTGTGCGTCTCAATTATGTTGTGCTCAAGCAAATTTCATGTTTCAATTATTAAAACGAATCTAATGAACGATGAGAAACTTGAATTATTTATCGCATACAATAATATATGTTAACTAAGCCCTCAACAATGTTATATTTGTTGTGCCGGATATCAAGCGTATAGTTCTCAATTTGTGCGATCTAAAATTAACCAAGTGGAAATAAATAAGTAATATTTACAAATAAAGTGCAACTCTGGTGAAACTGGTGGTCTACGTGGCAACGCCCGTGACATTGCAATATCGATGCGCGACTGTCAATGATTGCCTATTGTAATTTACAAAATAGAATTATTATTTTATTTGAATAATTTACAAAAATTAGAAACTAAAACTACAGCTAATTTTAAGTCGCTTAGGTACAGAATGTACCTAAGTATTAAAATTTTTGGTAGTCAAACAAACGATACCCAATATCAAGAATAATTCAGTTAGTCCAAGATAATTCGGGTAATAAACAATAATTGACAGTCACACAACCTAAGATTGCAATCTTCGAATTTACCATGAATCATACGTCTAAATTAGGCAAACAGCGAGTAAATAATATGCAATGATGGGTGTAACGTGCAGCATGGACCATGCAAGCGTGGGCGGCTACAGCCGGCTAAGCTCGGAAGCGGGCACCGTGAGTACTACGGCATCGTGAGTACTACGTTAATCGTGGGTACGTACCGGCGCCGTGTCCTCAATGAGCTGCGCGAGCGACGACGACTCCGCGCCCTTCATGTCGTTGGCCTCCGACATTATGTGCGCCCGCAGTTGTTTGTTCCTGTAACACGGGGAGTTGTATCATCAGTATTTATATAATATGAAATAATAAAGTTGTTAAACGATGTGTAGTAAAAATATTCTTTCTATCTTCACTTTCTGGCGGAAATGCATGTGTGCAAAGCTAAGTAGGAGTTGCTAGTTAAACTATACCTGCATCATATGAAGTATAAAGTATGTGTATGCTCTAAATAAATAGTGTAATAAGTAAACTGTATCGTAATTTTTTATGGGAAAATTTGATTTCCCTTAATTGCCGCTAGATGGCTCTACTTCGATCCCATACAATATTATTTCACTCCACCGATTGAGTAGTTACAAAAACTTGTACTAAGCCCACAAATGATTAGGTTCACATGTATGTATATTTAGCTAGACCCGACATAATTATTACGTATTTACATTAATATAATTATGTATTGCACGGACCTGGCGTCGAGCTGCATGATGTGGTTGCGCGCGTGCGCCAGCTGCGCCGTGGCGGTGGCCAGCCGCTCCTCCAGCGCCGCCGACTCCACGCACTTCACCGAGTACTTCTCCGACAGCGACAGGATCTCGCGCTTGATCTCCTCCATCTCCTGCCTGCGACACCCACACCTCGCCCGTCACACTCGCGTTACACGTCATACGTCACACGTTATGAGCTCGTCAGCGAAACACTCCTTAAAGGAGCTACTTTAACACATATTTGGTCATCATCGACCATACATGCCTGACTGGGGGTTAAAATGGGAAACTAGTATTTCAGAGCAGATTTTATAATTAAATCGAAACACGTCAAGAATATTCGTGTTCGTTCTTTTGAAACCAGTTTACCACCGCGCTGACACCTTCCCCCTAGGTCATAAAAATCTGTTTGGCGCTTCTTGGAATATAAGGTGAGTACTCTGATGCACATACCAACTGTCATAAAGTTCGTCAAACACTATTCAAGGTACTCACTGGTGTCGCGAGCTGAGCTGGCCCAGGTCGGCGTGCGCGCCGCGGCTGAGGAACTCGGCCTTGAACTTGTCGACCTCGCGCCGCACCTCGCTCTCGTGCGCCTTGCGCATCGCGTCCAGCGCCGCCAGCGTGGCGCGCGTCTCCTCCGCCAGCGCCTGCTCCTTGTCCAGCCTGCAACCGCCATGTCGCAAGTTAGTGTTAGTTATACTGGTGGCCTGGGGTCGTGACTTCGCATCAAAACATGAACAATCAATAAAAAAGCACGATATTTTTTTTTTCAATGGATAGTTGTTAGCCCTAGCAGCTTTTATAAGTTGACGTGGATAGAATGATCGGCACCTGAGCTGGTCGCGCTCGGCGCGGTGCTTGTCCTCCATCTCGCGCACGACGCGGCGGTGCGAGCTCTCCATGGCCAGCAGCCCCTTCTCGCACAGCGCGCGCAGCTGCTCGATCTCCTGCTGGTAGCGCGCGCGCAGCCCGTCGCCGTGCGTGTCCGCCGCCACCGCGCTCTGCAACGCGACACGTCATGTTTGATATCGCTAATGTTTTCCTAGAGTCCCGAAAAGTATATTAGCTATATCTGTTTAGTATTTTCATTGAAATTTTTATTACTCTACTCGAACCCCGAACTGACCTGGTAAGCCGCTCGCAAGCTGTCGAGCTGCGCGGAGTACTCGGAGTCGAGCGCGGCCAGGCGCCGCTGTAACGTGCGCGCGCGCTCCCGCAGCGCCGCGCGCTCGCGCTCGTGCTGCGCCTGCATCTGCGCGCGCGCGCGCCGCGCCGCCGCCAGCGCGCTCGCCTGCTGCGCCAGCGCGCACTCGCCGCGCGCGCGCTCCGCCGCCAGCCGGTCCAGCGCCTCCTGCAGCCGCTGGCAGTGCGGGCACGGCGCGGGCGCCTGCAGCGCCTCCACGCGGCGGCCCAGCGTCTCGATGCGCGCGAGCAGGCCGCGCGCGGCGCCGGGCTCCGCGTCGGGCTCGCCGCCGAGCCGCCGCTGCACGGCTGCCACCGCCGCCTCCACCCGCTCGAGGCTCTCGCCGATCTTCATCGAGTCTTCACTGTCGCTCGAACAGTCACTGGAGAAGAGCGCTCGGCACTCGTTCGAGAAGTGCTGGAACAGGTACACGAACTCCGCCTCCTGTGTGGGGTCCGCTTCCAGCGAGGAGATGGTGTCCTCCCGGGGGGCGGCGTCGCGCGGCCGCGAGGCGCGGTACGTGCCCTCCACGACGGCGACGCGCGCGTCGACGAGGGCCTTCTGCGCGAGCACCTCGGCGAGCTGCTGCAGCGGCGCGCGGCTGTCGAGGCCCGGCGAGCCCTCCTTGCGGCGGTCGCCGGCGAGGCTGGCGAGGCACTCGCGGTAGCGCGCCGCGATGTCCCGCACGGCGGCGTCCATCTCGCAGCGGAGGTGGTCGTGGGCCGCCTGCCACCACAGCTCCAGGTCCGCCCGGTCCTGCGCGGTGAGCGTGAGCCGGCCGCGGCGCGCCTGGTCCAGCTGGCCCTCGCAGAGCTGCGCGGCCCGCGCGAGCGCGCGCGTGACCTCGGCCTGCACCAGCTCGGCGCCGAGCGCGTCGCGCGCCGCCGCCCACGCCTCCCGCACGCGAGCCGCCTCGATGTTCGCCTTCTGTTGCTCGAAATCGCTGTCGCTCGGCGTCGCGTAGCTCAGCGTCTCGCACGCCAGCGCCGAACACAATTCCGCCAGCTTATCGGTTTTATATTTGTCGATGGCCTCGGCGACCTCCCGCTGGGAAGCCTTCAGGGCTTCCAAGTCTGCGCTCTGGATTATGAGCTCCGACTTTCTCGATTCTTTGGTTTCCCTCGAGTTGTTCATGATGTCGATCTTGCGCGAGAGGATCCTCGCCAGGTAGTCGAGCGAACTCTTCGTGCCGTTCGCGCACTTGCCGCTGTCGCCGTTCATCTTAAACTTAAGGTTATCGATTAATTGACTAGTTTCGATTATTTCAGACTTTATTAACCTAGCGAAGAATCTGCTCCCGTTGGAGGATTCTAGAGCCTCTTGGATTCTGCTGACCAGAACTGCCTCGTAAGCCAGCTTCTCTGCCAGGATTTCTAAACTCTTTCTGTGCGTCAGCTCTCCCGCTTCGTAGAGGGCTGCTTTCTTTTTAGATATCTCTAGGAGCTTAGTTCTTAGCTGCTCCTCGAGCTGCACGACCACCTGCGCGACGCTGTCGTTCACTTCGTCCTCGTGGTTGTGCTCGGAATCCACGACACATTTATCAAAACACTCCTGCAGCCTCTTGCTGACATCCGTTAGGCATTTCTCCATCGACTTTATGCTGTATTTTTTTTCTAAGCTTGGCGATGGCGATCTTCTTGACTTCGCAGCTCGCATTGCGCTCATCTGACAAAGGCACTCGTTTACTTTAGTTCTTGAATGTATAACCACATTTTCGAGACTCTGTAGTCTATCTAGTAGATGCCTTTGTGATTGTGTACCTATCGTTGAACTTTCCGTGCTGTCATTAAAAATGGGACTGTCGGATGACCTCGTTGCCTGGCTTAAAGACTCACAAGAGTTAGTTAAATCTCGACGGTTTTCTAATGCTGAAGCTACTTTGGTTTCTAGCGAACTTAGACGGACAAGCATTTTCATAGGTTCTGAACTGGTGGCGCTGTCAAGAGACTTTCGTCTTAACCTTGCAGCTAGTCTCTTCATTCTCTTTTCATCTGTGACGCTGTCTGATTTAGATATTTTTTCTTTGGCAGGAGATCCACTCTTCGACGGGGAGTTAATGGTAGGAACAGGTTCGCCTGACTCCAACATTGTTATTTTATTTTCGAGCTCTGTCAACTTTTCTTCAACCTCTTTGCCTAAAGTAAACGATTCTCTTCCTTTTAGTGATAAACTCCGTCTCTTTTCCCTAGATTCTGATTTCTGAATCTTATGCTTTAATGTACGGACTTGTTTATCCGAGGCTGTTAACTTTTGAGTCAAATCCAATATACGAGCGGCCATTAAGTCTATTTCGGATCTGCTGCACTGTTCCCGAAGCTTCATTTCATTCCTTAATTTCATGTTTGTTATTTCCAGTTCATCATACATACTATGAGAGTCACGTAATTCTTTCTTCATTGCCTTTATTTCTTGGATAGCTTTAATAAACCTACCCCGTAATTCTGCATATTCTTCAATTAGTCTGTTCTTCTCTAAAGTTTCTAAATGAAGGTCCTGATTTAGGTTTGTGAGGTCACTAAGTGAACCAATACTCATCCTTTTCTCTTTAGCCGGTGATTCAGCTGTTACGCGACCTTCCAAGTCACGAATCCTACTATATAAATTGTCATTTTCTCTGACACTTTTCAAAAGTTTGTCATTAAGCTCATTGAGTTCTCTTTGTAGTTGTTTGATGGTTTCTTGAGCTGATGTTAACTGTCTCGTTAACAATTCACAATGTTCAGTAGATTCTTTAAGGAAGTTCTGCGTCTCAGTTAATTTATTTTCCCACATATTCTTATCTTGGTCATAAAGTTGTTTAATCGCATCTAAATTTTCAGCTTCTTTCGTTCTAGCTGATAATTCTTCTTCTTTCTTTTGCAAAGTTGTTACGAGTTCCTCCATTTTCTTTTCTCTTAAAGCTGCTTCTGTTTTCAGTTTACGTAACCTCGCTAACTCAGATTCTGCGGCATTAACATCGCTTAAAGCTAGTTTCAATTGTTTGCGAAGGTCATCTATTTCGATGGTTTGTTTGTCTATAGTTGAAACGTAACTACGTTTTCTGGGTTCATTTGGTTTTTCATTTTCATCAACATCGTCAGCCGGCAGTTCTTTATCTTTCATTGCATCAGTCTCATCTCTGTCACTTATTATGTCAGCTTTGGGCGTTGTTTGATGATATGCCCTCGCGCGGACTTTTTCTTTAACCTTTGAAACTGGTGTTCTGTTAAGTATCGGAGAAGGTGGCGGTTGGGGTCCCATGTCACCCCAGTCTGCGCTATCTCTTCGACCTCCTTCTGAAGCCGTTCTGTATTCTTCGTCAGACGAGAAGGGTGCAGATTTTCCAGTATTTGGTGTTACAGGAGTAACGGGAGATGCCGACGACTCAGAAGCCTGATCGATACAATCTTCGCGCAAAATTAAAGACAAGGGTCCCGTATCCGGCAAACCAGCTGTTCTTCGAATAGCTGACATCCAATTAGATCTGATGCCTGCTGTTACCGCTGAGAGAACTATGTGTTTTCCATCCCATGTCTGTAATAAAAAAAATATATCAGAAAACATAATTAAAAAATTAATTAAAATTATATAACTTACTAATATATTAAATCTTACCTCAGTTTCAAAAGCATATCCATTGCTAGATGAAGATGAGCTCAATTCTACAACCCTTGCCACTCCGCTCAAATCGATAACTCCATCCATTAATCCTCTGTGTTCTGCGTGAGGATCTCTGAAATACAGCAAGGCAGCTCCTCGCAGCACGAACCAGTGCCGCGACCAGCCGCCGGGGCCGCGGCGCTGGAGCCACCCTGCTCTCGCGTGCAGCAGTCTCTCAGCTGGGAGCTCGACTCGACTCGTTTCTGCGCTCTCCACAGCTTCCGTGGCATCGGCCGGCTCGCTGCCTTCGCTCGCCGAGCTCGAGCTACCCTCCTCCGTTGGTACGCCGCCATCCGGTGTTCCGCGTGCCTGTAATTAAGATTTGCGAGGGTAAAATTCTGCACTTCACATGTAAAATGTGGTAACTTAAATAGTAAACATTTTAAATTTTTTCGCACCGGTAGTCGATCAGGCGGCGGGAGCCTCGTGGGGCGCTCGAGGGTGGGCGGCAGCGCGCGGCGCGAGCGCGGCCGCGTGAGCGACGCGGCGATGTCCCGCAGCTGCTCGTCGTACTGCTGGTGCTGCTGGTGCAGCAGCGGCGAGCGGACCGCATTCACGGCTGTCGAGGACATTATTAACACATTAATTCTCGGTGGAACAATTAAGTTATGATATTGGTAACATTTTTTTTTATCTGTACTTACCTTCTTCAGTTGTGGGTGTGGTGGTAGGCTCTGCCCAGGTATCCCTTCGTCGTGACCTCGCCTTTTCTTCCCCGTTGATTTTATCTCGTGTCGGCGGCGATGCCGATGAAACTGGCTGGTCTGTGTATACTGCAAAACGTAAATTCATGTTTATTTTGCCCTCGGTACCGACACCTACAATCAGTTCATTTCTTGAAGGTATTAATTCAACTAGTTAAGTTAATGGTAACTTGAAGTTATGAAAAATTGTTCAGTTTAAAGTGTAGATATGAAATCGCTAACATATATCTCCTTCGAAAAATAAATGGGCTTGCCACGCGGCAAATACCAGTGTTACCAGTTGCACAAAGGTTGGTGAGTGTTGCCAGCGTGCAAAAAGTCGGAGCAGCTCCGCTAGCGCCGAGAGCCCGCGTCGGACATAATTGAAGGAATCTCGCAACAACGCGGCAACGGTCGGATCGCGTGCCAAGGTCGCCAATAAGAGCAAGACTCAATTTAAAAATATGCACCCTTAAGTCGATTATTTACGAGTTAGGGATCGCTTACACTTCTCCGTAAAGACTACATTCATTGTAACTGTCGTCCACAATTTTTATTTCTCAACGAATATCTGCGTAATCAAGGCAATGTCTTCAATAAATTTGTAAAAAATGATAAATCATCCGGATGATAAATACTGCTTGGGAGGCAAGATATGCCATTATTATTTTTAGTATTCAAACTATTAAAATAGTCAAATATATTATCGCTAGGATTATTTAATTGCATTGTTGTAATACAGTTATCGAGGATGGGCATTATATAAGACAATTATATACCTAGCTTTAAATAATTATTTCACGTAATTTATGAGCATTCATTAATAATCAACATTTCACATGCGCAGTTTATGACGCTATTAAGTGAATTTAACTTTTATTTAGTATGAAGCTTATGCGATAGAATATAAACGACGGCGGACGAGTGTCAGTACTCCCCGCCATCCAGCCCATCTCCGGGATATCGAAGCCCATCGCCCCGGCCGACGATCAAATAATATAAATGAACCTGTCATTATGCGAAATTGTGGAGTTGTTTCTCTGAAATATTTTGAGCGCTGGCGGTCCGGTCCGGTCCGCACGCGAGCGCCCGTACCCGCTCAAACATGGCGGCGCATCATTTTATTGCAACCTGGTAGTCTGTCGGTGTGATGAATGAAGCACATTGCCGATCGGAATTTAACACTTCTTACAAACATGGCATTGTTATATAATAGTTTACTAACAAGTTAGGTCGTTGTGTCTGAGAACATTGCTGAGAATACTGACGTGATTATTACCGAATGATACTTCAAAGAAATGGAACTCCTAAAGTTGGAACGATAGCAGGAAATATCTACCGTTGAATCTGTCATATTTTACAAAAATATAGGCCGATGCACTGGACACTGCATTACTTCGTCGGGCCGATTAAGTACGAGTAAAAGTGCGTAGTCGGAGTGAGTTTAGGTTTCCTTTCGGTGCGCGCTCTAATTGCAGAGAATATATTAAGCAGGAGCGGTGTTCGTACCAGAGCAGCGCATGCGCAAATGGTTCAATTTATCCCGTTTATTGAGACGTATTATTACCCGCGGAGCTTGTAAATCATCATTACCGCGTAATCGTAAATGATCTCGTTTGCGATACGAAGAAATAGAGTTAATAGAGGCAGCGCCGGTGAACGCGAATCTAAAAATGTTATTTCTAGTTGAATAAATTGCACACACACATCTCCCTGCCAAGAGTGTTGGCTGTCAGGACGTTCGAAAATGAGATATCACACACTATCAATAGAAACTAACAAAAATCCCAAGCCTTAATTTGAAGCCTACACTTCGCGTTTTTAAGTGAAATTAACAGACAAACCAGGGATTTATAGGTCCATTAAAATAGGTATAGGTTGTGTTAAGAGGTCGAGATGGAGGGAGAGAGAGATCGAGGGAGAGATGTTGTTAAGAGGTCATGTAGCTCAAGTAGGGATGAATGATGGGGTTGATATCGCCGGCTGACTTTCCCTCTGTTGCTGCAAGCGACTGACACTGAACGGACTGCGATATGAACGTGCAAGCGTCACTATCTTATAATATGAAACATAATGTACCTAAAAATACAATTAGGTAACCCACACACAGTCCTTTTCAAAATAAGCAACGCATACATTTGGTACTTAATTCAATAATAATAATACATGTAATTTTCTGTTCATAGCCATATTATTCTACTGCAACCTATTTCCACACAAAAGAGCCATTGAGGCAAATAACTAGCCACTAAATCAGAGAACATTACATGATTTACACACAATTAAAACACGGTTAAAAGAACACCACGAATCCCTTTTCTTAAATCACTTGGTGGGATAATAAATATAAAATACGCTCTGTACCCGCGTAAAAAGAAATAATCGGGTGAGAGAATGCAAATCCTAGTAACAGGAATAATAGGACCGTGAACAGCTGTCATATACGTCATTGCAGGAAGATTTACCGAGCGGCCCCACACTCGACGAGAAGCGATGCCCGATCATCGCTTGCAGAATGTTGGCGTGAGAATACTAAATTCAGCAAATGGCAACATGTTTCCGAACTGCTCCTTATCTATTTTGACCTAGTATAAAATGCCATATGCCATAGCTGCAGAATGTTATAATCTGTTATTAAATTAAAGATAAAATTAAAAGAGTGAAATAAGAAATAAAATAAGATAGTTAATTACATATTTATTCCTAATCTTTCACAGCAACAATTTCCACCTATCGAGGAATTTGTAAAATATATTATAAAGTTTTTACAGAATCACAAAACTAACTTATAACTCATAAACACAGCGCACCTCCGATAAAATACAGTTATAACTCAAAATACCTTTGGGTTAAAATGTCGTATAAACCATTGGCCAAAATGGGTAAAGTCGCTTTCGAAAATTCTTCCCAAAATATGACTCGCTATTTGGCTTATCGACGTTGCTCGCACGCAATGCGACGAGGGCCGAGCGCAAGAGCGAAAAAACGGCCAAGTCCAATAAATATGAATGAAGCCGGCTGCGTAAATCATTGACACCCACCGCGCATTGTGCCCGCGCCGAGCTCGCCACTTGATTATCGGCTAAATACGCTATTTCCATTAGCGGCTAAACACCCTTTTTATGGCTCATTGCACATGGCGGTGTACCGTGATTGTATGCCGTCTAATGGGATTTTCGTGAGTCATAGCTGCGAGATAAAACGAGTGCCTACGTGAATATCATTGTCCTGGTTGTGCTTAAAAGTAGATGTGACGATACAGTTCGGTCTTATTTCCACCATAATAATACGTAGTGTTTTTGTTGATTAAGGCTAAGTTTTTGACACTACCCTCATGGAGAAGTTGCTGTTGATATCTGATGGTAATTGTCAGCTTATTTAAACTCTAAATATTAAGCAGATAGTTTGTACTTCGGCTACATAAGTAGAAGACGTTAATTATTCAAATTTTAATGTCCCTGTCGGAAGATAGTAAGTGTTGAAAGCTTACGAGATTACGAGAGTTCTACTTACTAATTGGAACTTGGTTAATATGGGTCAACCATATTCGATTTGATCGTGGCTGCGGACCAGAATTCAGCAATACGACGGTGTTAGGTGACCAATATGTTGATTGCAACTATACGCCCACCAAAGTGTGGAAAAGTACAAGTGATACTAATGATGTGTTGAGAAGAGATACTAAGAATCTCTGTTTCTCCAAGCTCCGGTTCGATGACCTTCACGGGCTTGTCTGTCTGTCATCTTGTACATTTATTAGTGGCGAATATAACTAACCATCAAAGGCGTTGACCCTCGGATCATTAGTCACGGGCATGAAATATGGACGCCCCGAGCATTAGCGATGCTTTCGCCGAATCGACGCAGCTCCAAGTTTTTGTGGAGCTTCGGAAAGGCCAATTGGCAATTTCAAAGGGTAAAGGCATTTGAGGGGTGATGATAGTTTTGCAACGTGTTATAAACATGTGATGTTAGTAAATAAAGTTGAAAACCCTGAGAACTCATCTTGGATTGAATCATCTAGTGGCTGTGGACACAAATAAGTCGTTTTATCACACTCAATACAGACAAAGCATCAACATCTGTTGAAGTTGTTTACAAACGTCTGGATTTCCGTCTTAAAAATAACCCGAGGAGACAAAAATGCCATCAAAACCGTCAATAAACTCTTGCCATTTGAGCGTCGTAAAAACTTTTATCGAACTAATAAAGTTTTTTAAGTCAATCCGTATCGTATGTATCTGCCTACTTGGCGAGCTTCTCGCAATAAAGTCCCACGTTCGATTAAATCGATATTGCTAATCGATTTAATGGGCGAATAAAAACGGCGAGTGGATTGAATCGGCGCATTGCATCGCCAACGTGCGTCGGTTTTTAAATAAAACAAACAAACGTCGGGAGAGATCTGCGTAGCGCGCGCCTGCGCCCGCCGCGCGTCATGCGCCGCCGCGCGCACCGCCCGCCCTGCTCGCCACACACTCTCGCGCTTTCATCTAGGAAGCTAGGTAGTACAACTACCTAGACTACCTACTTAGTCATATTTTGCTGTAACAATGTGTGAAATATTTTGTTTGTTTTGAAAAATTTGCTGAGGAGTTTCTTTGCCATTTCTTCTACTGCATGATAAATAACCCTTTCGAAATGGCGGTAGATTTAAAAAATGACGTGCATAAGTGTATCAGTGATACCTATATGAATAAATATTTTTGATTTTGATTTTGTAGTAACAATAAAACGCAGTTAAACTTTGGTTATAAAACTGGCATAATTGTGCTTTCATCATATTGCATAATCGCGCTTCTTCATTGCTTACTTTAATTCGATTCGATACTCGATATTGGGTAAGTCTTAGGGAGGACGACATATCTGACATGAGTCAATGGCGTCAGTCACGTCTGACTCATGTCAGATAGTATGAAAGACGTCGTATCTGCGCCGTAACCGCGCCACGTCTTACGCTGTGTGCGTCCTCCCTTAATCAAGACGTTCAAAAGTTATTACGATCATTTGAGATATACCTAACTTGTAACAATACAGTACCAAGTTCGTGGCGTTGGCGGAATGTGGAGATGGCACGAGCACCTGTCGAAAGTGAAATCCTAACCGCAGTCTTCCTTGTCACCGGCTGCGGGTGCCGGCTAACGGGCTTTAGATTGACATTTTCAATTTACTCTTATGTAATTTGAAAAAAAGCATTCCGAGCGGTATCATTTCTTAGATTACTTCGGTTTGAGATTACTATTGTTTACCTTTTTGCTTTGTTACATTGTATTGTTGTGTATTATCAGATTTTGGAAAAATTACATCATAGATCGAATCGCTCGCTGTTGCAACGCTAACAATCGTTTAAACAAATGGTAATTTTACGAGAAAATCGGTAATTATTAAACACATAGACTTATGTATTGCGTGATTATCTGTATATATAAAACTCTTGCGTTACTGAGTGACTGATGGACAACGCACAGCCGAAACTACTGAACGTAGAA
>DWKA01000389.1:0-17605 GCA_018249155.1 Panoquina ocola ocola
GGTGAAGGAAAACATCGTGAGGAAACCTGCACAACTGAGAGTTCTCCATAATGTTCTCAAAGGTGTTGTGAAGTCTGTCAATCCGAACTTGACCTGCGTGGTGGACTACGGCCTGTACCTCTCACATTGTGAGAGGGACCCGAGCCCAGCAGTGGGACAATTATGGGTTGTAATGATGAATGATAATGATATAAATAAAAAACAATGAGCATCAACTAATTATTATAATCGATTTGACAGAAAAAAATAACGTCTAATAGAACAATAGTATCCGTGATACTAAAAACAAGACATCTACGAGTAATGTAATATTCTTGCAACACGTACATCTTATAAAAGCTATATAAAATGTTAACCTCGTTAGATGTCATTATAGGCAATTATTACCGACGACAATGACAGGCCGCGGAACCGTGAAAATACCATTGAGTCGACGCGGTAGGAAAACCTTGACCTGCGTTTAACTATAGGTACTTATACCCATTCTACCTATACTTATTAGTAGGTAGACCATATTTACAATTTACGCAACTCCTAAAAAAGAAAAAAATATATCAGTACCATCAAGTATCTCCATCTTTTCTTAAGTCCAACCCAATCTTTCTTACTTTAAAGTTTAAAACAGGCGAGCAAATGACATTTAGTAAATTAAATTTTCATCACTATTTTGGCATATAAGGTCTTCTGTGGTTTCACTAAGCATTAGGCACATAATATACCTTTACGCTTCGATCAATGATCGAAGCCTTTACGCATTCCTTTACCGATCTGATTTAAATGCTGCGTGTAATTTTATATGATTTTAAAATTGACAGTTTAACAGGCATATTTGTCATTAGAAAAATTTTAAATATCACCTGTCAAAAATATCTCACTGCCGCGGCATTCCTGCCGTGATTATGCATTACTAGTCATCTAGTTGGCAAGAGTCTGAAAGAGACGTTAGACGCGCAGAACACAGTTGCTCTGCTTTTTGTTCTGCGCATCTAATTGTCTCTTTTACACTCTTGCGAAGTTACTTGCAGATGACTATAAAATATATCGAAATCCGCGACCATAATCTATGCTACTGCTGATATGTAGGCCTAATAAAATACGAATCGTGAGTACCTGTTTACATTCAAAAATAATTTTAATCTAACTTAAAAGATTAGGACAACGAATTAGCATGAATTAGCCTAACGAGAAAAGCTGCTACATTAAAAGTAATGTGATGAGCAGTTACGTAATCTTGAGCTCAACTATGAACCAATCATAGATTGTGATGTAACTAACGGTGATGAACTAAATTTGATCACAGATATGTGGACCTAGGCTTGAATTTATTTCACAGATTTTCGCATATGTTGCTAACTATGCCGGATGTAGGGACCAAATCCGGCAGTGTGGTAATTTAAATTAATTATTAACTATTTGCTCGTGTGTAACTTTACGCGCCAATTAACACGCTTATAATGGCATCACCCAAATGTGACACATGTTTATTTATGGATTACTTATAACAATAATTAAATTGTGTATGCAAGTTAAATTAAAAATAACTAGACAACATTTTAGTGGAAATCCCATGATTCGTGTTTGATAAACCAAACCCAATTTCATAAACATATGTTTATACCTATGTTTTAGATGTAGAGATTTTCTATAAGAAGAGTGAAGAGTCCTCGACATGTATTGGAATTTTCAATATTAATATTTGTAAATAAGTTGTGGTACAGCTGTTATCACACCGTATCGTCCTACCAATAGCCTTGACTTCTGTTGCCAGAGTCGCAGAAATTTTAATGATGATATAAAATTTATGTTCTTGTTCTTTCTGTGGCATTCGCTAAACAAAGAATCCTGGTGAGAGGTTATGATTTTTGTAGAGTTATTATAGCTCGTAGCTGAAACAGACAGTTAGATGCGCAGAACAAAAAGCCGAGCAAAACAACTGCGCATCTAATGTCTCTTTCAAACTCTTACCAAGTTACTAGCACATGACTATAAGTATTTTAGTTCGTCCTACCCAGTCACAGGTAAGAACTGAACACAAAATTGTATGTTTGAACGTCCAACCGTTAAGTAATTAGTACTCTTTGGTAATTAGATAATTAATAAACCTCTCCCTACAATTTGTAAACATTGCCTAAGCAAGCTCCTAAAATTTCCCTCATTAGTCTTAATTTTACAGGAACATACAGAATCCGCCAAGTCAAATAGCTAATCAAACTCTAATTGATTGAGCGGAGCTGTGCTAATATCTAACATTTTAACCGGTCGTCTTATTCTGAACGAAGAACTATAAATGAGGGAGTTAAGTATTTATCCGTGTTAAAGATCCTCTCTTAGTGCTTTGTACGTTCAGTAGTTTCGGCTGTGCGTTGTCCATCAATCACTCAGTAACGCAAGAGTTTTATACATACAGATTTATTTATTTATTTTGGTTATAATTTATTATTCATTTTATTACAAGCATGTTATTTTAAGCTGAATGCTACCGATACTTATTTTAAAAAATCCAATTTGATATACGGAACCGCACCACGGAAAACAGGCAAATGAAATAAACTTATAATAGTTCGCATAAGTAATACCTGTTGAACTTCACTAAATTCGGTCATAACACTTCACAACCTGTTTGTATTTTATCGGTATACCACTAATTCGGACAGCGAATGGTCTCGAGTATTCTATTTTCGTGTTCTTTTAAACTATTCCAAAAAATATAACATGATGTGTAAGTATTCAAGTAAAGAGTGAATACGGTATCACTAGACATTTACCACCAGAAGTAATTGTGGTCAAGTGTTCACTTGCAAATAAATAAGTAAATATCAAGCCTAATCAATATCAAGATTGTCGTATGGGAATCATTTTAACTTTTTATTTTATTATGTTTTTAGTATTTTTTGTATCGACAACAGAAATACATTGTGTGAAATTTCCTATCACGGTTTACGAGATCTAGCTGACAGACAGACGGACATATTTATATAAAAAAGAATGCCATGGGACAAACAATGCTATTACTTTAATAGATCCCGTGAATATATACTCATAAGAATACCAAAGACCGGATTCCGTTTTACTGAACAACATAAGAAAAACCATAATTATACGGTGTATTATACTAATTATAGTCATTAGTGGCGTAGTATTACAATATATTATAATTGAATTACCTACTAGATGTAACAAAGAAAATTACATAAAATTATATTTAATCTTCACTCCTATCAATGTAGGAACTTCGTAATTTTCATGTCAAGCTTTGACATTTATTAGTGACGAGTAAACTCGTGTTCGCTTCGCTTCGGGAAAATAGCGAAATATAACATTTTCTGTAGGAGAATTTTGTATTTCCGATATATCTATAATTAAATTCGTTTATATACCTTACTTAAAAAAGGTTTGATTCCCCATACAAACTCCCATCCTAACACTCACCAACTAAAGGGAATATTTTCGGGATAAAAACTGTCCTGTGTCGGTAATCAGTTCAGCAGTTTCAGGATGAAAAAAAAATTAAAATTATGAAGAATGATTCTATCACTCTCTCCGCCTATCACCACCAGAGCAGCGTGGTGCTCTAGGCCAGTATGGACGCTCTAGGCCTCCTCAGTTACAAGAGACCTAATGCCTATAAGTACAATTTGTTATTTTCTAGGAGAACGCAGCATACTCCACAACGTATCAGGAGAGTTTCGATCTGGAGAGCTGACCTGCATCCTGGGACCTTCTGGTGCAGGGAAATCATCACTACTCAACATCCTGGCTGGTTACACGTGAGTGTCCTTTTTATAGCACTCGGACAGCAAACGAACTTGCAGTTCTACCATCCCCTGCCGACCATGATCACCTGTGACCTTCGAATAGGACCGTAAGAGGAACTCTAGTTTGTTTAAGTTCTGCTTAGCAGTGTCCTATTCGAAAGAGGTTCACTTAGGCATAATTTGTTTGTTCCATATTTATGTAAGTGTTCCAATTTATTAAATGAACATTATTTTCTTTCTTTCTTTGTTACTTAGATGTTAACAGGAACATCGTTAATCATAGATCGTTATTACTATTTAGTAAGAGAAATGTGGACTTTAGGAGTGTTAATGTAGACTAGACCTGATAATTAATATTTATTGTCCAGTTAGTAATTTCTTTATTCTTAGACGAAGATATAGGTATCAGGCATTACAGTATCGACACGCATGTATCTGATATGCATAGGTAAAGAATACCAGAATGAAGATCAGATCATGTTCTTATCATACTCATTTAACATGACACACAATTTACTTTGACATCTTTAAGAAATATTGTTAAACCACCGAAATATTTATTACAGATAGAGAAGACAGCTGAAATAAGTAATAAATATAAAGTAAGCCGAAAGCCCCAATATAATCCATTGCCTAGTGAACGCTTCTTGTTCAAGGTTTACAAAGAATCGGCTCTAAGCTTTTCACCTGTGACCTGGTTTATGTTGCTAAGTTCATAAAGATGAATGGCGGAATACGGGAATATAAAAAAATATATATTCCAAAGCTTTTATTTTACTTTTAATTTGTTAGTATATTAATGTTTGTTTGGACGTTTGGGTCAAATCTTGCAAGCTGAATTGTAATTCAGCTCTTCTTCTTAAACTACGAAGTTGAAATCTAGCACATACACAGTAGTATTTCCGATAACAATTCAACTTATACGGCAACCTAATAGGACATTCAGAGTTGGCTCTAAATGAAGAAACTTCTCAATGATAAACTCCTCAATAATATCTTACCCTTGGCTACCACTCAACCACTGCTGTACTGTATAGACTATCAAAGTTCATAATTATGATGAGTTGCATACAAGTGCTTAACATTTAGATATTCCATGCAAAATATTAAATATCCTTTTAACATCCGGTTAAACGTGAGGAAACCCGCACACCTGAGATTTTCCATAATGTTCTCAAAGGTGGCCACTTAGCCAGTGCCTTGGAAGACGCTGGCTCGTAGTCTTCATATTATGAAGGAAGACCCGAGCCCAGCAGTGGGACATCTATGGCCTGTAATGATGACGATCTTGTTCATTCTTTCTCCAGATCCAACGGCGTGAACGGTCGGATATCAGTGAACGGCCATGCACGTGATATGCGACTGTTCAAGAAGCTCAGCTGCTACATCATGCAGGATGACTTACTCCAGCCGCGGCTGACGGTTAGCGAGTCCATGAAGATAGCTGCTGACCTGAAACTTGGCAAGGAACTAGGGGAGAATGAAAAGAATCTTATTGTAAGTTAAGAGAACTTATTGTAAAGGTGCTCTTGCATGGGTAACTAAAATTGCTCTATTTCTGTCAATACTAATCAACTATGACGTCATGAACATGCCAAGCAATTTACGCAACGGTAATATGTATCTATATTTTGCAACAACAATATTGATCAATACGTGTTTACCAGCAATTGCTCCAGTTGCTCCCGTGTAAACATACCATTAATTATCCGCCTCCGTATTTCTGTGCGATTATAACATGGGTGTCTTCAAAGCAAGGGTGAATAGACTTAAACTACTAAAGATTAATTATATGCTTTTTACCGAAGACTTCAGAACCACTCACCGTCAGGTGGAATTCAAACGCTGAGTTGTCGTTAATAAAAAAAGTTCGATAATCAAATAAGAACAAGATTCAAACAAGGCTTGGCCCTGTAGACAACTGTCTAATCTACTAAAGATTAGAACACTAAATGTTCTAATTCATCTAAATGTACTAATTCTATTCTACAAACGTTTCGGCCAGTTGTCTTAGGGGGCTGGTATGTTAATGTAAGATTGGAAATACATATTAAGACAGTAAACACGATCCCATTACGCATCAAATTTAGTAGCTATCTATTGACGATTTAAGGTCCATTTATATCTACAGACATTGAGCGTAACAATACGTACCGTGTTAGACAATACATTTTTTTTATACTGTATTGTTTTATATACTTTACCTACGTATAAACGGAGCTTAAGGAGTTCTTTCGTCTGAAGCCGCTCTTAATTTATTACCGTATTAAGAAGAAACGGAGAAAAAAGTTTAGCTTAAGATCATAATTATATTCGTACAATCCTATTCAAATTGTATATCTTTTATTTGCTTAAATATGGATAAATACCTACATTAAAAATATTTTTAAAACAATAGTAGGTAGGTACTAACAATAAAATGCACAAGTAGATAATTTCATTTGCATATAAAAGTCATCAAATGTCCTCAGCCCATTGATCTTGTCGAAACGCCTGTTGCACTTCAACTAAGTTGCGTCTCGTATCTGATCGCATGACAGCCGATGTCGTGTCAGTCGGCCGCGCAAGTTCCGTGTACTCGATGCTAGAGATTCTAGGAACACCATATACAGCCATCTGTAAAAACACCACGTCCCATTTGTTGGAAAGCGCTGCGTTCACAAGTAAGCGGACTCATCTTGGCTTCGAAGAAAATTTCTCAATTCGTCTCGTGTACAACGAAGATTTGTCTGTCTTAGATCTACATTACAAACTGAGTAGGGAACTGCGTGCTGTTTGAGTTTCTATGTCCGGTTGCTGATAATTGCACAATACT
Organism: Panoquina ocola ocola; assembly: GCA_018249155.1. Lineage (NCBI taxonomy): Eukaryota > Metazoa > Arthropoda > Insecta > Lepidoptera > Hesperiidae > Panoquina > Panoquina ocola. The sequence goes on from DWKA01000389.1 coordinate 6,571, forward strand.
TTTTGGAACAGTTAAATATTTGTCAAATGTCAATATATTTGTTGGACACACTGAAATCGTTTTCTGTGTTAATACTTGATTTGACGTTATCAGGACGTAATACTGAGTCATCTAAACTTTTCACTCCATCATGAGCGCTAAACTTATTATGCTGTCACTTGTCTCCACATATGATTTGGTTGATAGTTATTTAACAGGCCTGCCGCGGGCTATATAATTGTATAATGACTTTACTTAAGAGGCTCAAGCTTAGTAATGGCAACCTAAACTACCTGTATTAGGTTGTCTTAAATGTAGCAAAGATCGTGTGAGTTGATTTAATGTTGCAACTAAAGCTTGTGAGTTTCGTAACGAGTTTTCAAATTCATACTTTATGCTTCGGTAAAACTAATCTGGAACCACGTACTCATATATAACGGAATTGTTTCATAATGCCGGATCTTGGCGCCACCTAACCGGTCAGACAATTGATCGTAGTTATTTGTATTGAGTAGCAGTTTAAGTGACATTTTATTAGATAGATATGCTAACAAATAGTAATTTAGTGAACATGTATCAAATTACATTTTAATATTGATCAAATTAAATAAGCAATCTAAACTCCAAAAAAAAAGGAAGCAGTTAGCTACTTGTTGTGTTGTGTTACGAAAAACGTTATGATCTAGAGCTACTTGACACGTGTCACACTTAAGAATTAAAACATTTCGTTACTTTAAAATAAACGAATACGTAAACGAGGCTAATAGCAAGTTATGAAAACTTACTAGAACGTTGTAAATTTAAGTAGGACGCTAAGAATATTCTCGCGCAGAAAATACAAACACTGGAATTGCAACTTATAAACGCGTGTGTAGATTTCGAAATGATTTTGCTGACGACAGAAAACTCGTGCCTCGGTGCATTTTGTTTTATATTATGCTGATAATATGTAAACATTTAGAAAAATATGTTTAATATGTAAACATTTTAGGTATTATTATGTTGAATTTGTTTTTATAAAATACCTCACAGATTGATTTAAATTCTCGCTAATAGTATTACGGAGTCAGCGCATTTACAAATCCAGTGTCTTGCAAAAACCTTGATTTTTTAATTTTATTCTGTAAAATCACATTAATTAGTTGGAAGATTAAAAGTATGGTGTGATGTGAGCAGTATAAAATCGCATACTGTGCGACAGCTCAACTGGAAGCAGATGTTTTTTATACGTGTGTCTTATCTATTTATACGTCGGGTTTGGTACAGTTGTTGCGTAAAGACGCAATCTCTTGAGACTCGCTGCGTGATTATAATAGTAATGCTTTAGCTACATAACAGTGTTAGTAAATCTTGGACGCTGATCGAATCGATAAATTGCTTCCTTCATTTCAGCCGCATGGAAACATCCATTTTCACCCATCATGCTTTTTTGTCTATAACTAAACTATACTTTCACATTTCTCGTTCTCTTCGGCTCCAATGTTCAAAGATCCCTCTAAGAACTTCCTTGTCGTCATATCAATAACACTCGTCTTCCCATATCAATTCAATTAACTATGAGTTAGTTTTATAGGAAGTACTTATAATGTTTTTTCACTTTAAAGTATTGCACTTCAAAGACCTTAGAAGATAACGTATACTTTATTATCAGCATTTGCGTCATTGTAATCTTCTCCAAGTAGAGATGGTAACGGCGTGGACAAGGCTAAATAAATATATGCGATGATTAAAAATTCAAGTCAGATAAAATTTATTTCTGTACTATTTTTATAAAAAAAATTGTATTCATGATCCAGTCAGCATCTCTACAAATATTTCAGTCTGTTATCTCTTTTATTTTCAAATTTAAATTGCCGAACATTTTGGAAGTGAAACTATATTATGCATTGTTTTGTACAGATGTAGGTTCTAAAGAATGATTTTCTCGCAATGCGCTACAACCATCTGTTAAGTTTCCCGTTTGATGGGTACGTGATTGCAATTGAGATTCATAGTTATACGCTATTGGGCTCGTCTTGCGTCGTCTATAATTAGCAGCCGCAGATGGCCTCAAGCGATTGACCCCAATCCAGCCCTAATGCCCACAACCATCGCATCATAGTATTTTTATCGCTACCATGTTCTAACAAGCTCGTGCGATTCTTCTTGCTCCAGCAACAACCCTACTTTTATGTTGTTTGATATCTACTACAGTTGTTTACAATTTTACGCACGAACGATATCTCATTTAAATTTATCTCCTTCTTACTCATAATTTTTTGCATGCACTTGTTTACGGTTAAAATTTCGTATCAGAGTGAACGATTGCCAACCCTTATCTAACTCTTTTGTCATGTTTACGTCGAATTCTGTTTTGTGACTTACAAATAAAAGTAAATATTTATGGACTTTATCTAAGCCCAAATACGCGTAATGGATCGTTATGTTGTGTCCGCACGTGGACACTTTGCTCCGTTTCCTTAGATACAATTTTATTAGCGTAATTGTAACGAACTACACAACTACATTGTTGCTTGCAGTAGTTAAGAGTCGTTATTGCATAACCGAAGCTATGTTTATCATTGATTCGAATGCTACTGAAAATTACTATTGTTTGTTAACCATGTATTGTGCATTTTTTAGTTCTTGGTGATGTTCATTATATAATAATTGTTCTTGTCCATTACATGAGTCATTATATAGTTTTACAGCAGATAACTGAACAATACTTCAATTAATCACTTATACTTATACAAAGAACATAAAATGCATAATTACATGTTAAGTGGTTTGCCTTGATAAATGTCGTTGTCTTGTGAAAATTGCTATTGTCATCGGACCTAACAACAACTATAAAGTTGGTAGTTACTTGTTTTACGTTGAAATTGAACGCGTGTGATAGAGTCCAGTGGTTCATTCGTTCGTTTCGTAAGATCCCGCCTCTGCACTCTACGCGTTACGTCATCGTAGTTATGTTTACCCGAAATTCATCCAATTGATGCTTCTGATCTACCGCTTACACTACTGACCCGTTTTCGAACAGCTGTACCGCTTAAACATTCGTTTTATTTCTTCTCTTTGCTCACTAACAGCACTTTGTCGTGTTTGTGTTTTATTGGCTTCTGTTCGAAATTAGTTACTTTGTTTACTATTTCGTCATCTATTGTTAAAATAATGAGTATATGACCACAGTGTTTATTTGTCATTATTAATATGTTTGAATCGAATCCACCTGCTGTTGCAATAGTTTGCCTATTACCTCGTTACACACAACACAATAAATGTATTATTCATGTTAAGTATTTACTGCAAACAAAGTAGAACACTATTTAGTTCACAACAAATGCCAACCGTTTGTTTTTAATAAACCCTTCCTTTATTAATATAATGTTTATTTATCAAGAGGATACGTGAGGAAATTTTTATTTGCTATAAGCGCCGGCGTATGCTAATTTGTTCATTGTGTACGTGATTTGCATCGGCCGGGCGTGACCCAACAGGGTTGCTAAGAATAGACACGGAAGGAAAGCTGGCCCCGTTGCGTCGCTGGAGTGGAGACACGTGTTCACCGACACCAACTTGTTAACAACATCGGTCGGTGATCACCAATCCACTTTGATCATTTGGGCAACGGTATCTTGGATGTTACACCCTATTATTTTCCATCTGCGGCAAGATACAGCTTAAGTTTCAGTTTAATTAAGTTGAAACATGTTTCTAATGGTTTCAATAGCCGTACATAGAGGAAATCATGACAAATAACATGGACGTCTATCGCATGATAGCATCCTGCGAGTTGCATTTACTGGAATATACCGCCAACGGCGTTCGAGACTTGAGAGGTCACGCGAGACCGTCAGCGTTGCGTGCCGGCACAAGCTTAAATCCCACGATAAATTTGCAAATAAGGACTACTGTCCACGGAGACGTTTCCTTCTGGCTAAAAGAGCTAGTTGTTATGCGGTGTGATCTTATATAGTTGTTTATCTACATTGTTTTGTGGCTTGTGTGCCAAATATAACTGTACTTCCAGTACAATAAAATCTATATTTTTTTAATGAAGTATCAATTATATTAACGCCATTTTTTGCGTGCCTTTATCTAATTAGGTTACTGATTACATGATATGAAATTAATAATTATTTTACACATTTATTCACTGATTCATCGGAAGCTGTAGATGATTCATTCAATGACAATACATTAAATCCTGTGCAAGTAATCTTATCGTACTAGTAAAATGTTGTGCAACTAATTGCTCTTAACTTTTCCGACGTAGAAAATTTAAATATTTTAGCAGTACTCGGTTTCAGCCAATACGAGTAGTGTTGTATCGATTTAATGGACATTGGACTAGTAATAGCTTGGAGAACGCACGCGCTAGATCGAAATCGATGGCACGAAGTCGTTTGGTGCCAGGAAACTACGAAAGAGTTTCCTCAGTCTCGGTGAACTTGTACTTTAATGAAGACGTCGGGTTTGGCATGGTGACGGGTTGTCACGATTCGTTTCTGCCATTGTCTTTGCTATCTTTCCATATAATATTGCAGTAGAAAGTTGATATAATAGCTTTTGGAATAACGGTAGTATCGTGACGATGATCCATTTCTGTGGTAAAGTTTGTAAAGATATTGTTGTCGTCTAGATGTAAGAGTTTCAAGATATTTCAAAAACCGCTGTTATCTTATCTTAAGTAAATTATCGTACGTAGATAAACTTTGTCTCTAGTAAAGTTTTTACATGGACATACAAGCCTTCATCATCATTTCCTTCATGCTTTGACACTTATTTATTTTTGTCTTAATCTCGCAAATGTCCGAGAAGAGCGATGTCACATTATCACAACTATCTTTCTTAGCAATGGTTTTAATAAATTATTTAAAAGGTTTGACGATTCTTAAACTGTCAATATATTGTTATTTATTAAGATTATCATTGGTTCATATATTGATTAGGTAAATAAGTTTTATTTTTATCTAGTACTTCATAATAATATAATTGGACGACGAAAACAAAAACGTGCGAAATAAGCCTGAGTGTCCATCGGCCATCGCATATTAAACGAGCTTTATCAGCTGTTTGTCGAATCTATACGATTTATTTTCCACTGTAGATTCGCTGGTGGAAAAACACTTGTCTGAACGGAATCGTACGGAGATTATCGATGTATTGATAGATTCCTTTATCTTTCATGATATGATATTTGTAAATGCGTGGTGAATACGGACAAAATCCAGACCCGAGGTTCGTAAACATGTTTTGGAAAAACACCACGGCAATGGCTCGATCTATAGCCGCGGTATTTGAAGGTTATTCACAAGAAATAGCTTCGTATTTTTAGGTACCTATTTCTTTTTCGGTAAACGTGCGGCACTTGATTTATGCGTATCGCGTACGAAATACAAAGTATCTTTATTTTGTGCAGTTTTATCGGAAACTTATTATTTCTCCTAACTTGATCGTATTTTTTTAAATAGTTTTGTCTACGCATGTATCCTTTCTGGTGTTCTTCCTACTTTCTTAACACTCTTCTTAATATTGCTAATTACATTATCTTCTTTATTTTGCATCCATTGATGATTAGAGCTATTTATAGACTTCATAAAGACTTCGAACGTTTTTTTTTTAAATTACACAATCAATATATGGCTTCCTCTTCTAATCGTTTGAATTCTAGCAGATAATACTTACCCTTCAAGTGCCGCTTCTTTATATCCACTTGTGCATTATCATTAGGTGATAGCTTGTCGACGTCAATGCATACGTTTGCATCATGCTCTTTATTAGATTATAACCTAACGGCCGTAGGGTATTAAGTGAGGAAGCCGATAAGCCTGTCCGTTTTGCACGTACTCCACCGGCTAGGATCGACTTTGTTGCATGCGAAATTATTATGAACAATGGCACCGCGTCCGTTGTGACGGCGATGAACTTTATCTTCATAATGCTAGCATGTGGTGTAATCATCTGTCGTGTCCTGTCACAGTTGTCAGACTGGCGTTTTGTTCGTTTCTCTATGGACGGTGCTTCGGCTTTTCTGTTCCGTATTACCGGCTTTCTTTTGACTTATGACAGTAACGGTAATTCTATTTTTTAGTTTCATTTTTTACTTTTGTTCTTGAATGGAAAAAGTAAACCTAATTGTATTTGATGAGATTAATCGAGTTCTTTCTATCGGTAAGGTTTTCTATAACATTTCTTCGACAAAATAATTGCTTTTACATATTTGTTACAAAATGATAATATAGATAATATAACATAATATAACATAATATGATGTTATAATGTTAATGTATGATATGTAATTATGTCGAGGTCACTCGGATCTCGGAATGGCGTGGGAAGTATACCAGGAGTCGGGACTAATTAACATAGTACTCTTGTTATTTTGTATTTGATATTGCAATGTAAACTATTGCATATTTTAATATTTAATACACTTTGACTTGTTATGTTGTAATTGTTGTTTAAAAAAATCTTTTATAATAAATTCTAGTTAGAAATTCTGCAGTTATTTATTAACATCGAGTCTAAGGCTGGAAACAATGCTAGACCGACGGTCAGCGCTGACCGTCGGTCAACGTTGCAATCCGTACCAATACAAATGACGCGCGGACCGTCAGCGTAGCTGTTGTACGCATTCATACACTTGCATAGATATTGCTACGCTGGCCGACGGTCAGCGCTGACCGTCGGTCTAGCACTGTTTCCAGCCTTATGAATGAGAAAGTGACCAGTGCTGTTTTAAATTGTTGTGTACGCGTGACACATATAGGGTTAAACAAAGTTGAACCGTTTACCGCTGCGACTCGCTGCGACGAAATAGTGTCACGAATATTTATAAACTAGAATATTATTGTGTTTCACAACTGTGCAAATATTTTTAAGCTCCGCATGTTACTAGAAACAGTGGAGTTATTTGCTGTTTAAATATGTGCCTCTGAAATAACTCGACAGGTTGACAGCAATTGTTCGCTCGCTGATACATATTTATATTACACAGTTGTAATAGAGTATAATATATGTATTTTGATTTTATATTTATACTTCAGTATAAATTCAGTAAAAAGTTTATGAGGTCGATTGTTAAACTTGGGAAATTCTGTAAACGTCATTGAATCTGTTTACTTACCTTTTGTTACATTCAAATTCGTGAATTCGTTGTGCGCGACTGATATTGTCATATCCAATGTGTCATTTCCCGAAACGAAGCATTGTAATAACAATAAGCACTTACACACTCATACCGCCCTAGAATTCCCTGTGTAGCGGGCGACATGCACATAAATAAGACTTCATTAACACCCATGACCCGAGCACAGAAATGTATCTTTCTCGTAAATATCTGACCGGGATTCTAACACGATACCGGTCGCTTCGCAGGCTATATCACTATCAAGGTTTACGGGGTCTTAATGGAACTAATTGGGAATTCGGTTATTAAATCTAAATATTTCCAAAAAAAAACAAATATTTTTCGAAGAATTACTAATGTTTGTAAACAAAAATAGCTATAAAGTGTGACGTTCTCCAAATATATGTATTCCCGTCATAAATCTCTATCAGAGTACACTTAACAGTCTTCAGGTGGCCCTCAGTACCATGCTAATCGGAAAACATGTAAGATTGGCAATAATATAGTATGCGGTAAAGTTTCCGTTGCTCTTAATTTTACTCATTTAAACATGTGATACGTCGCAACGTTGCCGCTTGTTTATTGACGAATTATATTTATGAAGTTCAATTAAAATTTTATAGAGCAACTTGCGATAACGCACAGCGATAAACGAGGTATTATATTGGCATATATTTAACTTTCCACTTTGTTGTTGCGATCGCAATGTGTGGGATTGTGTTTCATAGAAAATACAAAGAAGTAACGAGTTATTAAGCTGCTCGGACAAAGAAATAAGCCCACTCTATTAATAGAGCCATTAGAAGTAATGTGTTAACTCGCCAGTACCGGCTGTTTTTACACGAGCAATAAAGAGGCTTGGTGCTACTTAATATGTAGGTGATGTCATACTACAAGGAGATTTATATTTCGTTTCAACCTCGCATATAAAACACTTGTTTACGACACATATCAAAAACCTGTTGTTTAAATTTAGATTAGATTTAAAAAAATTCAAACACTCGTTGAATAGGAATTGTTTATTTCGGTTTTATCTTACCGGATATTATTATGTACGATCGTAATTTATGTTATCACAATACACGTTATCATTAGATGGTAACGTGCACTAATGTTTATAGATTGCGTTGTAGTGAGTTATTATGAGTTATTCTAAAGTAATATTTTAGTTATTGATATCGTACGCCCTGAAGTGTATTATGCTAAGGAAGCTTCGCTTGAACCCTCCGCTGGCCTTTCACAACAAATGCATCGGCCGGCAGGTTTTATCATGCCCTTGTACTGTTTATTATCATCGCCTGCCGCATTTAGTGCGTGACTGCGAAAAAAGTTCACTGCACTCTCGATGGGGCCATTGCACCTATTTCGACCACATCTCTCTTTCGTACCCGCCTCCGATGCGCCGTCCGAAGTTTACGTTCAACATTATCATCGTCTAAATCACTGCGTGAGTCTTATCACGTCCTCCTGACATATTTCTCGTGTTCTTCAACCTTATCTAATTTACCCAGTGACATGCAAACGTTGACACACGCAATAGATAAATCTTTTGCACTTTAATTTATGACTTCGCTATTAGCAGGTGAGTGAGCGATGTGCTCCTAATCACCGTTTTCCTCTGGTGCGTTTGAAGCGCACTATTAACGGCGTTCTTGATCTCGAGTGAGAATCTCGCCAATTGAATGTCACTCACTCGTTTCCATCGCGATGGTCGGTGGCGCCTCGTCAATCTGCAGCAGTGACGTCAACGATGCGCTCCGATGGGAACCGGCGCGAACTGGTTATTCAGCATCCAGATACCCGCGACTGAAGGTCGCAGCCCCCACGCTAACGAGATCTCATCAGCCCCTCTATTTATATCACGTTCTAATTATAAGTCCTCAAATTTTCCCCAGACCACATTCAGACTGGAGCGATCGGGCCTAAGTGTAGCGTTTGACTCACGCATTCCCGAAAAACTAAGCGTGGAACACGTGCATTATGTCTCTTTTCAGTCTCTCTTGGCGTTTTGACGTCATTCTAATTCTCGCAGCTTATGCCGTAATCTAAGTCGCGAACTTTTTACTTCATACGTTGCATAGTTGCAATTACATCAGATACAGGTATTATCATAAGTTTTTAGCTCGTAATTTATATATTAACATTGTTATCCGCATTTCAGTCACGTTATGCCGTCTTGCCCTTGTTGGCTCCGTTTGATTAATGTCGCTTTGTGTTTTCGCGATGTTTTCCAATCTATGTGCGTATTTTATTACAACATTGATTGCGTGTAGGTTAATCGTTTCTAATAAAATAATACCTGTTTTGTGTACTAATAAATTTATTAGGTTTATTTTGAAACAACAAATTGTCACAATGCTAATCTTATTCAAATGACTTTTATCGTAACCTGTCTCTGTTTATTTCTGTAAGGTTTTGACATTTTGATTTGAAAATCAATTATTGTATGTTCGTAATGTTTCCATTCGTGTTGCTCAATTGCACAATTAAAATCTTGCCGAGTGATTTGAAAACGAGCATTGTGATACCAGGAGTGACTTTCTTCACAAGTCTTATTTATGACTTTGAATTGTCTCTATATCTATAGAAGCTTAGAAATTCTCTCCTCAAAGCATTTTGTACTGTTAACAGTTAGAGATGACGTGATTGCTATTTGAGCGCTAATAGAAATAAAGGATATAAATTTTGTATTACTGTATGTTTTACAGTTAGGTATTTAGCTTTTGAAGATTGTTTTACTGTTACCATCTTGATCGTGTTTTTAGATACGACATAGTAAAGCTGTTATTCTCCAAAAGGCGCACTGAACGAGACTAATATTAACATTCAATAACATATTGACTATGGATAAAACCGTAAAGATGTATGCCATAGTTATTATATCGAAACTAATTTCTTAAATACATACGCAACGACTTTGACAAATATTATTCTCGGATACATATTTCTCAAGTGTCGTACCGTCACAAAAAATAGATTTACCAAAGTGTTAAACATTATTATATTTGCGAATATATTCTTTAAATATTTATTTTAACAAGCTTACCTTTTTTGTCGAAGATCTAATTTCAGCTTATCAACAAGAACGTTGTTATGTAAGAATCAGCTATGTTCTGTACATATTACAAAGTTACAGTATAACAAAGTATATTCCGTCTATTTTCCAAGATAGCATAGCAATTTGTTGTCGGATCGTGAAAACAGCGGCTTTGTTTATGATTATTACGAGTGTCGTAGAGTTCAGGGTGCACACTCAGGCCGCGTGGCGATGACGTGTGCGGCCGCCATTTTAAATAGGACGTGCGCTCGCGCAGACCATCAGTCGCCCGGTAGGACGCGTACGCGCAACTCGCTTGAACCTCCCGCTCGTTATCAACTCGTTCGTTCACTCGCAAGCCAACCTTCGTACAGTACGCGCCGGCCCTTCGACGTTGTTAACATTACCTGAATCATGATCGACGTAGTCCAACCCAGAGATGGCTGCCTTTACGAGATCCGTCAGAGGGGACAGAAGAATCCCTGTTACGTGGTCGTGCCTAATCCAGAAGTACGTGTTCTTTGTGTTTTGTGTTTCGTTTCGTATTTAATTGCGTGTGATGGTTATTTAACGACTCGATGTAATGGTGAACACCTTTATCGATCCGCGGCCTCCGTTGAACGTGTTAATGCAGTCGTGCTATCAGTCATTTTGATTGTTGCGACATTGCGGAACCTTGGTTTAACATTCGTTTGTTGTTTTTTTTTTTCATAATATTCTGCGTTTGAACATGATTTAAAATGAATAGTTTCTGTTGTTTAGTTATACGCCTGTGAATAACGTCTAAAGAACTTTATACTCGCTACGTATACTCCAGGTCAGTCTGTATGTAATTTGCATCAAAACTAAATCTGCTATTAGTATGGCGGCGTTTAACTACGATCTTACAATTCGTGTGATCTACT
>DWKA01000390.1:0-17589 GCA_018249155.1 Panoquina ocola ocola
AATTAGTGGTGCGTGCAGGATTCGAACGCACGACCTCCCGTTCGAGAGACCAACGTTCAAACCAGTAGGCTATCACTGCTATATTTCTTTACTTTAATGCAATGCTGTTTTAAAGTATCTACATAATATTCAAATAAATTGCTCTCTCAAATTGATTTTTAGCTACACGTTTGTCTCCTTTAATTCCTATTTGTCTGATAACCATTTCTTGTAAATCGGATTTCGCTAATAGCCACTTCAACTGGCTCACTTTGACGTAACGACAATTTAGTAAACACGCTGTATGTTATATTATCCGTTTACTCTAAGCATATAACAATATGACAGCAGATACAATCCTTGTAGTAAAGAAAGAATATAAGCGTGGTTTCACAGCTGTTCGGGCGACACATACGGGTGGGTCCGAGCCGTCATTTTTGGTTGACATTTGATTGAAAACCGTACGGGTAACGCCCGCGTTGCTCTGAAACGATTAGTAATTCGTCAAAGATGTACTCCACGGTGGCCCGGATAGGAGTGAAACCAGCCTAACGGTTCAGGCATTATCATTGATACATTTTTCATTCTACCGTCATTTTGGGTAGTTCTGTCATTTAGGAGACGAAATGCCGATAGTAACTCAGTTACAAGTTTGGTGTAAATGTGGTGAACGTTTAGGGAACAATTGTTCAATGCAAAGCGTGCCTAGTGGAACATTAATTCATGCCTCAATTCCACTTTCTAGTCTATGACATAAATTACGTACAAATTGCCGGTGAATCGGTACTGAATTCACGATCCAGCGAAATGTTTTAACTAATGTGCACTAGTATATTAGCTCGGCGGAATGGTACTCTCACTGTACCGACCTTACTAAATAAATATTAAACACGTCTGAATTTTGCACCAATCCCCTGCAACAAGTATTGTGAAATTAATGGTTGCAAGTACAAGGTGCGGACTCATCCATTTCTAATCTTTTAACAGACTTCTCCAGCCCATTTAAAATACGTCCTCCAAATTGACTCTACCTAAATACAAAATTTTTCAGTCGATAACAATATTTGCGAGGAAGCAGAAACATTTCATATCTTCTATTCACGCAGAATTGTTAGCTGAATTTGTGTTTTCTTCAAGCTACGTCATCGCTGAGACTCAAGGCATATTCAGTTACTAAGACAGTACAAAACGACAGTTCAACATTCACACATCATGGCGCGCGTACACGTTAATGCGCTTAATACGAACGCGCACGGAATGCTGCAGACAAACGCACAAGAGTTATTCAACCGCTGTAATATCGGTTTCCATCCGGCTCGCGGCCGCGAGGCGTCCCGTCACGCCGTCAACAGTCTCGTGTGGTGAAACAAGACAACGGTTGTTTGAGAAACTTGTGCTCCTATACATTTGATAGCTGGCTCGATTGATCTTGTGTCATAACACGTATGAATGAGAATAATTGTCTCAATGTTGAAAGAGGTGCCGCCTGTCAAAAGAGGATCAGATCAGGATCAGCTATTTGATTGAAATTATGCTAACGGAATTGGTCATAGATATATTTTCACCCCAAAATCCTTTAAAAATAATTGTGTAAAATAATACAATTTTATTGTCTGGAATTGCACAAAATAACCTAAAACTAGGCATACAAATATAAAGTAATAATAATACACACGCGAAAAAAGTTACCCCCTTATCCAAAACTAAAAGTGACATTAGCATACGATGAACACAATTTCCGGAAAACAGTCGACGTTATGAACACTCGTCAGTCAGTGAAGGACGCTAATAACAAGGAACGGAAAGGACGCGAGTGGCACGTGACGAGACGAACGCGCCGAGCACGAGCGAATTGAGGGGCACGCTCTGTACACATTGAACAACTTTACCTTGCCTTTACTTTCTATCTCTGTTTCATTATTTATCTTTATCCTTTACTTGTGTGTAGGGTACATCTTATTAAACTTGACTTCAGAAAGTATAAATATATGTATTTAATTTAACAAGGTAACTATAGACGACGTTTAGGAAGAAAATGTTATGGATTGTGACACACTGAGTTGGCAAGTAGAAATGTGAATAGGCATTAAGTTCGCCCTTTACAAGTATAATCTAACGGAAGACGATCACAATACAGATGTAGCGAATAAAAAAGCTTACACCAAATGAACATGATTTAATATCCAGTCTTGACATACTTGACTACCTCTAAACACTATGCTAAATATCTTTCAATTATCAAACATCAATCCAAGAAAACCATAATCAACACCACCTGTATTTACCTATCTCCATGCTTACCAAACATTGCCTACACCAATAGCAAACATTTAGCTTCCGCGGCGTCAACGTGATCTCGCCCGGTCTCGTTCACCCACGCAACTACTGACAAGTTCATAATGAAACACCTCCCCTCTCCCCGAGCACCCCTCCACCCGCACACCCCTGGCAACAAGGCACTCCAGGTGACAGTTACACTGCACTATTTACCGTGCCGCTAACTAACTTAATTGCAAAGCAACAATTCAACAAAATTGTTTAGTATTTGAGATGCGCCAACAGCAAGCCACTCTTTGTAATAGCTGTGTACATTTAATTGGATACAATTATGCCGTAGTGCAGCGGGACGTTTTGCTTATATAATTAGGTGTAGTGTTTAATTGAAATAAAAGATTTAATATTTTGGTGAAATGTACATATTTAACAGATATTGTAAGTTGTTAGATAGTCGATATTGGCTGAGACATAGTATTATCAATCTTTCCACGGAGGATTAGCGTTGAAGAATACATTTTATGAATAAATGCTCTTGAATAAACTCATAGTTTAAACACAGATAGTGAACAAAAATTAGTGAATATGCTGTTCACCGTTGACGAGCTCCCTCGTCTGGGACCAACCATCCCTGAGTGTCATGTTTCATAAAATGGCATTATCATCGGAACTAAATTAATACAATTCCAAGACCTTAAATGAAGAGGATGTTGCTCTAATTTAGTTAACAAGATTTGAACCGCAACAAACATACTACCAAACATAGCTAGTTAAATAAGAACCTTAAAGATGCATTCACAAAATATAACATTGAATCATGTCAAAGTAAAATTATTCCCTGACAAATTGAGTTACGATTTCGACTAGATGACGGGTCTCCAGTGTGTCACAACTCACAACAGAACTCACAGCGGTTAGAATATCGTACTCGTATTCGTTACAAATAAAACGTCAAGTAGGACATCTGAAATGAATCCATCTTTATAGAAAACACTGTGATCGAGGTGAGGTCGCGCGCACACAGCACACCATCTATCTAAGTCATCATTCACATTACAATGGCGTCCGTTGTATTGTGAAAACAGTGGCCCGATACAACCATGTACGAACTAGGACGAGGTTTATATTCCCCTACTGTAGTTATACTTGGTGCGAGTACTGCGAATGTCTTGCCAACTTTTTATTATTCCTCTTTTATTATTCCTTCCGATCTGGCAAGCGATACATGATTCAAAAGCTAATTGCCTGCGACAATGTATAGTGTATAAGCAACGCACAATATAACTGGTACTGTGTGGTGAGATGGCGCATTTCGGTCGTTGACTTCTGTCAGAGACCACTATAACTTTGTCTTCAACACCGCAGCGACGTAAACCATGCATGATATTAATTCACTGGTGGATATGCTCGTGGATCTTCATCTTATTCTATCCTATCGTCCCGCCCCGCCTCCCGGCTTTGCCATTTGAAGTCATAATAATAATTGCAAATAAATACATTACAAGTTGTTTAAAATTCACTTCTAAATCAATAACGTATAAAAAATAATAAAGTACGTTAGTGACAAACCATAATATGTAATCCTGAACAATTCATTTTGCCACTAAAAACAATCAAAATCGTTGTTATATAACTAATCTCATCAATATAATTATCTTTCATATACCCAAACATCATTTGAATAAAATTTAAAAGCACAACGCACATCTACACATAGATACCATCAGATATCACTGAATGAAATTGGTTATTAAATACGTTTCAGCAGGTAAAAAGTCGCCCGCAACCCCTATTGAGTTGAAGCTTCACTACCAAACGAAAGGTCACACGACCCCGCCTTTGTCCGCCGTAATCCCCCAAAGTAATACCTGCGAGCTGAAAGTGGCACTACACACTACACATGATACAGTAACTCGATTACCGCGTTGAGAACAAGCCGATGTAGCTGAGTAAATAATAATGTAACGTTGAATCAAATAATCTTTAATTCAACCTTCGATCTAAGTTTATTAATTATACGTATGCGCCCGAAATTATTGTCATAAAAATCTGTAAAAATAACTGTAAAAAAGTGATAGATTCTGATAACATTTCCGATATTGATCTTTTGAGATTTTGGATTAGATCGATTATTAATTTCGGGCGAGAGTACTATCAGTGAACTACGAGACAGTGACAACGGAACCACATAATAATATTTTAAGTTACAATTTAATTTAAAATGTTTTAAAATCTTCTTGAAAACGAATATTTTGACCCCCAAAATTCAAGTTTAGCATACAACGTTCCAACTGTTTTGGATATTTCTCTCGTATTTACAAAAAAGCCGGCGACACTTCAAAAACATGGCCGGCCTTTGTGCCAGAGGTTCTGTGGAATTCCGTCCCACTAAAATCCGGGTATCCCCGTAGCTACACGTCCATGTGAGCGCCATTATTTACGTCTATCGGAAAACTTTTTGAAAGCAATCCGAAACTTGTTTGACATCGCATCTACTGAATTTTGCTTTTCTTCTTTGGAGATTCCAGTTATTGTCATTCGATTTTATCTCAAGTCTTGGAAGCTGCTTTAAGGACTTCGCACATCACACCAACTAAACGCCGACTCAACACCAACTCCACTCACGGTATGGCATTGAAATGTAAGCTTTATATTAATTTACATAAGAGTGAATTTGTCAACGTGTAAGTTAAAGGAGTGCGATACGTAGCCGACATGTGGTTTTTAATTTACACTTCGACAAATTCACTCTTAAGTAACATAACAATAAAAGTTTAGATTTCAATGCCGTAGTCTGAGTGGAGTTGGAGTTGAGTCGGCGTTTAGTTGGCGTAATATGCGAAGTCGCAAATAATACCTACCTAGTGTGGTATTGTGTAAAATACGCTGTATTCCCACTCAATACCTGTATACAATCAGGATGCGCTCTACCGCATTAGCGGAATTATTGTGCACGAGCGTAATGTGTTGCGTTGTAAGTGTTTACAACACAATCATTAAGCAAAACGACCATTGATTTCTTCAACTGTTTGTCTCAAACAATGCACGCAAGGTCCTGACTTTTGGCCACAACGTTTCAAAGAAAGCTACTAATTACGCTTCGAAGATGGCAACTCATTGCTCCATCCGTTGTCATAATAGCAGCGAGGAAGAATAAAAGGATCGTAGCGTCACGCCGTTTCGTCGCGATACGGCAGAACGCCGGAAGGCTGCATTGTTTGCGATAGAATGGCATTTGTTGGCGGCTGGCCAGATACTTAAGATATAATGCGACCGCACAAAAAATACAGACATATTTATTTCGAATTTAACTTCATAAATCAATACTAGGAAAAGGTATGGTACTTATAAATATTTATGGCTTCTCAAAACATCAAACTATTTTATTTAACGTTAAAGTAATATCCAAAGACATAATCAAGTTTATCTCTATAAAGCTACGTCCATTAGAATCATAAGATAAATCATTATTTAAAATAGCCACTTTTAGCATGATAGATTATCCAGTTCTATAGAAAAATGTTACCTATTTTCTTAGCGGGTGGTTAAGAATCCCACAAATTGAGTAAATTGTTTTTGAAGTAATTTCTTATAAATAAGATAAGTACATACAAGCTACAATATTCTGTAGGTATATAACAGCATTACTACTACACAAGAATCACCTTTATCACGGCTTTCGTAATCGCTTGTAAGACGCTTTTACACTTGAAGTGTTGTGTTATGTATTTATGTGTGTACATTTAACATGTATATTTATGTAGCAACATAGTAACGATTTAAACATAATCACCGTTATCTAATAAGTTATCCCTTTGGTTACAAGATAAAAATATAAAGTATACTAACCGCACCTTAATTTACAAGCTCTAGAAATTTTAAACTTACACGCAACATAATACTTTTCCATGATATACACAACACTTTTCCATGATATATACCTGTATCTCAATGCCTCAGACCCAACATGGGTATATAAGCACAAAGAGGAAATTCTACGTTCCACATTCGTGCTGTTACCCGGACCGACCAAACGTATTTCACGCTCATCCGAGATAACGAAAACTTATAGCCGGCACAATTCTTAAAGTAATTTCGCATGTTTCTCATTCCCCTCAGCAGGGAAACAAATTGGACACACGAGAAACTAGTTAGGCAGCGACCATGTTTTTGACACTGGTTAAGGGGCGGATGTTACGAATGAAAATCATCGGTATCCTTCTAATAATCATCACAAAATACATAAATATAAGTATAATATAGTAATAAGTAAACGTAGTGTACGTTTATGTAAAGTAAATTATCACATCGCGAGAACTGCAGACGTGAGAGTTTTCCATTTGATTTTTGTGAAGTCTGCCCACCTGGACTTGGCCAGCGTGGTCTACTAGGACCCGTGTCCCGCATTATGGATTATAATAAGAAAGAATATACTTAGTGAGAGTAGAGACATTAGATGCGCAGAAGTCGTTTTGCTCTGCGCATCAAACTGTCTCTTTCAGACTCTTGCCAAGTTAGGTGTCAACTATACCTGTGGCTGTGACGTAATACACATCCAAGTATAGGACACTAGAAACACACGGCCCTATTGTAATAAACGTAATTACTGTAATTACCAAGCCGGCAGGTTGTGAAGTAATAGTTCACTTGCCGTTGCAGTACTTTTGCAGATGATAAATCATTGCATTCAACACGTACAGCACATTTCGGTACCGCAGTACCGAATGAACCGATAAGAAGCTATAAATTAAAGCGGTTGATGCGATCTCGAAACCAATAAGTTATGAAATTATATCAGATAACAAAGACACTTGAACTGTATCAAATAATGTGTATAAAATCACATTGCCTGATCGACATTGTATTGAAATTTGAATTTGGAGTTTTTGGAGCGTCCCGCACTCGCTTCGCTTCGGGAAAAATTGTCCTATTCATCGTAGCGTGATATTATATAGCCTATAGCCTTCCTCGATAAATGGGCTATCTAAGAGTGGAAGAATTTTTCAAACGAATTTTTCAAAAGAATTTTTCTGACCAGTAGTTAGTGAGATTAGCGCATTCAAGCAAAGAAAAAAACTCTTTAGCTTTAATTATAATATTAGTATACATACAATGTTAACAAAACAGATGACATAATAATTGTACACCACCACCTCTTATTTACTCTCAATCACTTAAAAGTCATTTCAGCCTACGCTCACGTAAACACAAATAACTTATACGTACACACACATAAAGAAAATGCTTCAATATAATATCCACGAGAAACTAAAAGGTCAGTAATACCGCATCAGATTCCCACATCAGGCTCACATTCCTGTGTGCTGGCTCCGTTTCTCATTACTTACAACACTGACATTGTTGAGCTGTGTGTGTACCGAACTAGTTACTTTTAAATAAGCACTCTCGTTAATGCAGTGTTCTATAGACAAAGATATCATAGAACTAGTTGATAGTGACCCTGCCTCCGAAACTAGAGGTCCCAGGTTCGAGGTGGGATAGATTTAGATATTTATTCTCGATCATAATTAGTGATGTGTTATTTGTGATGTCCATGCTACCCACAACACATGGAATCCTAGAGTATTATGAGTGTGTAAGCATTTATGAAACTGTTTTTACCGACCATAATGAAACCGACCAAGACTACTATCGATTGTGTTTCATATGTTTAAAAAATAACGTGCATCGTTTTATCGATGCCATCGTAACATTCCTTCTTTCCCATACAAAGATAATAAGAATTTTGTAACATGCACATACATTTTAAAAATAAATAAATACCGCCTGAGGACTAACTGCGAAACGAATAGAGCATCACAATGTATCGGTTGCTATGCGGCGAATCAAAATATTTACTAACGTACGTTACACAACCACCGGCGGATTAAGAGGAGCGCACACGCTCAACACAAAAATAGAACCGGTATTAATGTGACATAAGTGTTGTGTAGTTATATAAACGGACGTGTCAATGCTAAGTGCAAGGTTTCGCGGCGAGGTTACGGGCAAGACCTGCGCGTGCCCGCGCACCGTAAACAGTTTAACGGATTACGGGTTTAAGGGTTACATGAAACATGCGAACGCTTTCGTATACTATGTTGGAGTTCTATCATTGAACATGCATGTAACATAGTGGAGCTCGATATGATTACGCCTTTGTGATCGTTATAGGTTTTCAGCGCGGTTATTTTAATACTAAATGTGACTAAGATGTTGCTAACTCATCGACAACGCATCGAATACGATTGGTGCGTATGCAAAAATTGTGTCCAAAGTTTATTCAAATTAAAATATGTAAGTGAACAGTGAACTAAAAAGGATTTTAGGAAATCCTCCCTTAAAAGGATAAATAGGAGATTATGGCTACAGGGCTGTAACAGACGACGCTACAGCCTGCTGAAGAGGCATTCTAGTATCTCCCTGTTTAATCTCAAGAGAGTTGGTACTCACGCATGGTAGTCGAATATTTTACCCGACTAGCTACCATATCAGCTATAAAGTTTTTCTAACATCAACAGTGAAGCATTCATGCTTCGGTCACAATGCTGGAGTTCCAGTAATAAAGTTGATACTGATGTACATGTAAATTCTGCCAACCGGAAGATTTTTTTCTGTCAAGTGATAACAATTCCTAAATTGACACCAATGTAAATAGTAGTAGGCATATAAAAGGAAATATAATAATTTTACTACTATGAAATCCTCCAAGTTGAATCGCCATGTAGTCCGAATTCTCCAGCGAATACTACCTAACTTACATTATCAAGTTTTACGCCCCAAGTCTTACCTAACACTTTGCCAAGTTCTAGAATATCATGATAAAGGTTTGACAGATATAGCTACGAACCAGACTTATTCACACCCGCTTCGAAAGTTGAACCGCCAAGCGTGACCTGCTCGTAATGTAGGTTCTGGGCGTATTATTAGCTACCTTAGAATATATATAGAGCCGTTTTTATATTGTCAATTTCGTATAATTTATAGCATATTTCAGTATTCATTTTGGACCATTTTTATTTTTTTAAATTTAATTGCTTCAATACCTAGGAGCACAATTTTAATCAATCTTCCGCTACGAAGGCTCTACATCTCTGAATGACATTACTAAAACATAACAAGGTTGTAGATCAACTTAAAACTATGTTAACTATTGCGTTAACTATTAAAAAATATATTTGCCTAAGAATGAGGGGTTAGTGATAGAGTTACATTCAACACCAAATTCAGATAAAAATGGCCGTTTCTTCATTAATAAACCACAGCCTTAGAATTCAAGTAGTGCTACCACACTATTCTTATAGAATGTTATGAAATATACCCAAGTTTTACACTTTACCATTCACTGGTATAATTACACTTTAAGTTTCACGCTATTATACCCACACATATAAGTCTTCTTATGTATAATCATCATAAGGTATCATTACTGGCAAACATTAACTTTTTAAATCTAAAAAAAAAACAGATAAAAGGTTTATTTACGACATGTCATATAACGGAACCCTTCAAAAGCAGATGACTCCAAGACGCCGGGTCGACCGCCGCTTATTTCGTTGGTTACGTTTATCGCAAATTGAATTTGCATTTGGTGTATATCGCTCGGCCGCCGTGAACTTGTTATAAAAGGTGCAAAATTGCGGCTTCGAGCAATTTCACCTTTTATGTTCTCTTTGCATATTTCTTTCGCAACGTTTATATTCTCACCGCTTAGCGAATTGTTATTATGAAAGTGAATTTCATGAACCCGCACATTACAACGAAACGTTCCACTTAGTCAGCGTTAGGAGTATTTACATACCTTTAACGGTTGAAAAACATTAATTTAAATAATTAAATATTTATGCATTATTTAATGGTACACCGGAATATCTTTCTTACCAGCAAATGATCACCAGGCGCGATATGTTATGGTGAAACTAATGCATGGTTACTAACTGGACACCGAGAATTAAACGATCCGTTTATTTTAAATATAACTGTACTGCCTACTTATACTGACCCAGCCTGCGAAGCTGACGGCAGGTTTATGTGATAGATAAATGTTTGATCTCTGAATGTGTTATTTGTGTTTTCCATGCCACCCACGACACAGAGAAACATAATTTATTTATTATGTACAGTATAATACCATAGGCATGTTGCTATTATGATCTAACTGAAGCAAAACCAATCGAGTGTGCTCTTAATGAAACTCAAAATACCGCAACATTTAGGCGCTCATTAACCGAACTGAATCTCTCTGCGGTACCAATTTGCGAGCTTATCGCACGTACACATTCAAACAATGACCGAGATAACCCTAAGCTGAGGTAAGATAAAATAGCTAAATCTAATAGAAGAGGACAAAAGAGAGAGAGAAAGAGAAAGAGAGAAAGAAAGCGAATCGCAAGTGTAAATAAACATCCTTAATATCCACAAAAAGCAATAACTTTGCCCCCTTCGCGACTTATCCGTGAAGCTATGACGCCCGCGCCCCCACCAGATAAAGTCTACGGGATATTATTCGAGGACAAAATTGGAAGTATCTTTCCTACGTCTTGTTTACATCAAGTAATATTTCTTTTTCTCTTAATATAAATTGTCATACAAGGGTATACTCAGTTTATTCCACTTTAATATTGTTAAAGTTACGTGCAATTCCTTATTTACCTGGTATCTGTATGAATATTGAATGTTTGTAACCATTCCTATGACCTTACCTTTAAAATTGTACAAACTTCAATATCGCTGTAATAAATCTAAAAATCCCTCTCTTGGGCTTCCCTTCTACTACCAGTAACCACATGGCCTTGCAAAGTAAGGTCTTTCTCATCAAGGACTCGTTCCCCGATAACAGTGACCCTGCATGCAATACCTTTGAGCTGAGACACAGAAATTCAATTAAAATGTTCTGCGCCTCCCAATTCAATGTTTGTCGTTCATTTACCCCCGAACCCTTAATCAAAGTGTATGGTTCAAACCAATTTCCGGTTATCTTGTTTTTCGGCCATCTTGGATTGTTGTGTACGCATTGGGATCTGTTAACCAGAGTATTTCGGGTTCTGTAAGGGTTGTTTACACTTTTCGTTTAGAATTGTAGAGCGAATAGTATATTGGCTTCAACGCCCATGAATGACTCAAGTAAAGTCAAGTAAGATTAAGAAGATACTATAAAAAGTGTAGGTACATTTATCAAATCAAAACAATAACATTTAAGTATACAAAAGCATCGAGTGATCTTGAGTAGATACAGTGTTTTACCAACTTGATTCACTCCATTTAGCGTTAATCGCATCATTACGTAACATCGGGAGAACTGAGAACCGAAAACTAATAACATCTCGAGCGAAGCGCCCGATTGACCATATTACATTAGACTTGGAATTCATTTAGTACTTTCAGATAAAACTGATAATTTCTAGTACATATACACAAAACTCCCAACTGTTCTGAACCCTTTTACTCCTTTATAGAAACACAAGTTATAAAAATCGTAGGATAGTGATAAATTTTTTTTTAACTAAAATGTTTTTCTACTGACCTCATATAATCTACAATCCTCTAATTTTATTGCAATTTATGAAAAAATATGATTATTAGTCGCCAAATGACATATGGTCGTGTTCCGACGAAAGCTAAACACAATTTTTTTCTTGTGGATGGCACGACATTGATGATGACTTTGGCCTATTGGCTTTGTTGCTGATGTTAACGGGCGGCTGTAGCCTTTTAATATAAACGTACTGTACCTAAGTAAGGCAAAAAATATATTACCTACTAAAGTAAGGTATTATTCACTATGTACCTAATTACTGCTGAATGTATTATTAAATTTCTTGTGTATTGTTTATCGAGTCGGGATTCTCTCAAAAGTTTCAAACTTATTCAAATAATATTCACAAGAGCCGTTCGCCTTCGAGCGAGGCAAAGCCTGAACAATACAACAAATTATTCGTTGTAGGCAGCTTATTTGATAAACCTATTAGCTATACCTAGATAGCTTACACAAATCTATAAGTACATACTGAGAAACAGTATTGTATCATTATTCGCTTTCTTAGTTGTTCAATTCACAATAACTATTTGAACAGATTAGCTCTTAAAAGTTCATTGACGGTCTGATCGCGAACCTCAAACCAGATATAGAGAATGTCAAAGAACTCTTTGTACGGCGGCTAGACGATAAGTTTTTACTCGATTATGAAGACGCGCTTTTATTAGGTCAATCAACTAGTGCTATGTAGTAATAAGCGGTTGACGTCGTGATATAAGAAATGAGAGCGAACTTTATCTTTCAAATTACCGGCCTTGGTAATAGTTTTGAAAGAAAATCTAATGTACCGTAGCCAGTGTGGCTTTAGCAATGTATAATGGAACAGCATGGACATCTAGACTTCTACAGTTTGAGGGTCCTCCAGGATATTGGACTATCGCTGGTTATCAAGGATGGAGCGACAACACACACCCAAAAAGGTCACAACTTTATTTAGATATTGGTCATGGGAGACACATTGGAGATGGTATTACGCCAGGAGACCATCGAGGTGATTTCAATGAGTAAAAATACTATAAAAGCTTTTGACATTGACAATGACCTAACACTAGTACCTAATACATTCCTGTAGCTGGGCATTTCGCCTCATATTTCGCTTAGTCTTTAAATCATTCAACACTCCCAAACTAAACATTACGGCTAATTATACCAAAGGAAACTCGAGAACCGAGAAAATTGGGTTACCTTTTTAATATGCTAAAAATTAAAATGTTCGCGGAGAGCCTATTTATTCGTTTTATTTGCTCTTGCTTTCGTATTCCACCAATTTCAATGGAAGCTTGAAATAACATAGATGTAAAATTAAACTTCAGAAAACCGGAGTTTTATCAATGCTAGGAATATGTGATTTTCAAACAAACTCGGCTGCCAACCGGTTCACGATAGGGATTTTTTGTGATTTTTTGATACCACGTCTACAATAGATATCGAAGACTATCATTACAACACATGACAACAATATTACAATAAACGACAGCGTTTTGATAATCACAAACATAATGACAAGCGAGGAAATATTTAGATGTGACCATAAAATTCACTGTCTAATGTCACGAAGTTGACCACTAAATAATACTTACTAACGTCTAATGATTATTCGACGGCTACATTTCATTCTATATAAGTTCATTTTGTGGGCGGCTCATCGCAAAAACTAGCAGACTCAGAGCTAGCCTTCCTCAGCACCGTCCCATGTATAGGTATTACTGTTCGTCTACCACCCGTGGGTGCCTCGCGTGACGTCACCAGCGAGACTTGTTTCGCGAGTAAAACAAAAATACTTAATGTATCAATAACAACACGTAAACGAGAACTAGGTGAAGCCCGGTGATGACGTCACGGGTACCGGGGTGCCTCGAAGCGTACCAACACTGGTCTTTTGTTGAAACGCTCTGGTATCGACGGCATCCGAGCATTCGGATATTTGCATTACAGTTGAATGAACTTCAATATTTTTAAATAAATCTACTCTGGATCGAGTGGGCGGCGAGTGATTTCTGTATTTCGCACGAACTTTCGTTTCCAATAGCGCGGGGCTTAAGTTTAAATTTATTGGCTGCTTCCTGGAACAGTCGAGATTCTCTTTCGTAAATTTATACAACAAATAAGCACTAGGAATTGTTTTTATTTGGCCTTTTCTTTATTACTCTGAATTTAGTCTAGATAAAGTTGGAAATTTAAAAGTGCAAAATGATTGTAATCTTGGTAGATTAACTCCAATTATTTATTTTACACTACTGCTCACGTCTTATAACAATAATGGCTCTAATAATAATTAATCGATCCTTATAAAAAGCTACGATCGGAGTAAGTAATCAGTACAAGAATCAACTAAATGAATATACACATGACTCGGCTACACTTTACAAGACAATACTGAGGCGATTCAGTGTGCTATGCATACAGTGGATTTATTTGCGGCGTGTCTGGTGCAACTGCAATAGAATTTTCATATAAATTGTTTTTTCACGCCAAATAGACTTGGGAATAACGCGAAATCCGCTCCACTCCATAAAGTGCTGATTTGTTGATGCTTCAAGGACGTATCTAAATATTGTCAGTTTTAATAATTCGAAGATAATTCGTGCCTATAGATATTTTAATTATAATGTGCCCAATTGTTTTATAATTTTATGCAAAGTTTTACTACAGATTGCAGTGGCGTATTAAGTGATTGCTGACTGATGTAATGATAATTTCTAATCAAAAGATTGATTTTGCTTATGAAAGTAACAGTGAAAACAACTATTAAATAAAATTTGGCAAAACAAACAGGTTCAGCATAAAATCACTACAAATTTCTCCGTAAGACATTAAACGAGATTACGCGTTAATCTATATTACACCAAGCGAACGCGCTGCTGTTGCCCATAAAACGCTAATTATTACCCAATAATGATCCTATCCATCTTGAGCATAGCATAATTGCGTCGTAGCGACACTTGGCACTTTCTAAATTAAGGAAGACTGATATTGTCGCAGCGAAGTAAATTAAATTATGAAAGAACGTCAATTAATGTTAATAAACATTATACAATGAAACATGGTAGTGAAAAGGACAATGATAATAATTGAAGTAATGATGTGAAACAAATAGCGTTTAAATCAATATTCGCTACCTTTTAGGTAGTTTGTCGCGAAGTGTGTGGATGACAACCACATTCATATATCAACCCTACATTATACCTAAGTGACAACATACATATTCTTATTGTATTGCCGTTTGCTATTTCTTATTCTTCTATCACCTAAATATCATTAATCTTTCGAGCATACACAAATAATAATAGACTGACATTTAAAACTAACCAAGGTAAGGTGAGACAAGCAGACACGTTAAGTAGAACTTGACGAGAAATTTATATTAATTTTCAGAGCTCCTGTGCCTGGACTAAGTTCTCGCTTATGCGGAATTTAATTACAACGTGGGATGGCTTACAAAATACCTGAAAATGTTGTGCCATTTCCATGCTTGGAGATATGTAGCGTTGGTATTCTTGGGGCCCAATGAAATTTCACGAAAAATAGCATTCTATGTAGAATATCTTCACAGCTATTTCTTGTATTTAAATTTATCTGGACAATTTTGAAGTTACAATTTGCAAATTGAGCATGACATTTTTAGATATTCTATTAGTCTTGGTATGTTCATTTCGTTTTTCACTATACTATAGAGGACAAGAAATTAATATCGAGAGTTCATACCCCTACTAGAATATCGAGCACTGACCGTCGTCTCATCAGTTGTTAAATAAAGATAATCATCAGCGTGATAACATGACTTATATTCACGAATACTTAAACTACCAACATCTTAGGCTACACACGAACATACAAACTCATCAGGTCCAATAACTTAGTCGTAAAAAGCAACTGAAACTTAAAAGTTTTAAAATAAAAATCACCCAGAAAACTACTTAACGAAGACGACGTCTGATATAACATACGTTTCATCGCTTTTCTGGAACACTTCGACATTAGATCCTATTTCTTTTATTAATTATATTTATCCATTTAACATTAGTAGTCATTGGTCTACCAATTTATTATTCTTCAATTTCTTAATTGGTAGACCAATGACTAATGAGGCTGGGGAAAGAACAAGATTACCAGCTTATTTCTATAATCGTCAGACTCATTAAAAGTAGAAGAATATTTCTTGGATTTATTTTTTCAAAATGCTGCATCTAAAAATAATGTTTTCGTATGTTTACGAATTACATTTAATTGAAATCTTCAATCACAAAAAGCATAGATTGAAAAAGTATTCAAAACTGCGTAAGCCAAAATAAAAGGAATAACTGCGTTCATACAAGATTTCCCTACGTATGAAACGATTCTCAGGGTCATTGAGAGAGCAAAATTGATGCGGGAGCTTAACCCAGTCCCGCCCATAAAGGCCAACGAATTCTCTTGAAGATTTTTCCCTGATACCAAAAAACAGTATTTCAGGAACAGACCAGATTCCGGAAAAAGTAATTTATTGAAGAAACTACAACGCAAAAGTCTTCCTTCACATATTTCTTTAACGTAACGCTTTTATTATACGACTGGAGTCCCTTAAAATCCAATGTTAAGTCGTTCCCAAATGTTAGTATCGAACTAGATATAAATGGACTGGCATAAAATAAAGAATTATTAAACATGAAACTGCCGACTGAAAGATTGCAACCCATTAAACCAGCGATACAAATTTTCCTATATTTAAAATTATAGTCATTGTTAATAGTTAGGAGAATTTTATTATGGAAAATTATCCTGATGTTACGAGCAAAGAAATCCGGCTGGATTTAAAAGGAGAGGAAATTAAATTAATAAATTTGATTAAAATCCCTAGTGAGGAATCCGAATAACTTTTAGTCCGAATAAGACGGCTAGTACGGCTAAGTACCTACTTGCGTCATCTCGAGTAGTCATTAAGACCTCCCAATTAGTCGACACGCAATTAACATTGGAGCAGCATGGTGCAATACACTTCGGTCGAAACGGTTTGTTTTTAAACGATTCGCAACATTTTTAACTTTACCTCGAGTTGTAATATACGTTAACATATTCACCACGCATTATTTAATACCTTTTAGTAAAAGGGGAGAAGAAATGCAGAGCATATGTGGGAAACGTAGGATACAGCGACCCCGTTTCAATTAAATTGTCTGGCGTTTTTATTATAAAAAGGAGATGGGGTAAAGCTGTATGTACGCCGCTTTCAATTGACATCCCAGATAACGATCCACACGAAGATGTTTTACTATGTAAACACAACTTTTGTCGTATATGTACAACCCGATTCCAGTATTCGTAATAATAGTTTGGGTATGGAATTAGTTTCAAAACTCTTTTAGCTTTATATGATATATCTAATGCGACAGATGAAATATTATAAATGCGAAAAAAAACGTCAGCCCATCCCATAGTTGTTCGGCTCTTTACACCTACTGAAGGTTTCCCCTTTGTTACCGTCGCCCTAATGCCAATAATTCTATCAAACAATTATATTCTCAGTAACACAGTGTCAAGACACAACGTGTAGCTGCTCGTTACCTATATCACTTAATGGCATCCATTAGTTAAGCGATCAAGCCGGTGACAGGAACAGGTTAGCATCATGACACTGCGAGACTGCGACACTAGCGAATTACCGTTTAGAATGACATAATACTTAAGGGATAGTCATTATAATGAATCGGAAATATAATTGTTTGTATAATCTTATAAACCTCTACAATTGGCACGCGAGCTTATTGCCGAGTAAAGGGGGGGAGCACAAATAATTTTGATCTTTAATGACACTGTATTAAAGA
>DWKA01000391.1:0-17587 GCA_018249155.1 Panoquina ocola ocola
AAGCTTGTTTGTTTTTCTCCAGTTTCCGGTTTAGACTTTTCTCTAATACTCAAATCAACGGGAGAAGGGGGTGGAGTCTTTGAAAACTTCGAGACGAGATCTGTAAGATGGTTAAAGAAAAGGGGATACAATCATAATAATTATATTTATAACACACACATTATTAATACAGGGGATATTGACTCTTACCATGAGTAACGTGGGTAGAATCGATTCTAATGAGGGCGCCTTGCGCCGATATATCTTCTAAAAGATTTGAGCATCTTCTATTTAGCTCTTTCATATCTGGCACTTCATTGTCATCTAAAACTTGCTCTTCTAGTTCCTGAGCCTTATCGACTTCTGATTTTTTATCTGAGCTAATAACACCAGTATCTGATTTTATAGGTTCTGTAGCGCTACTTTCACTTTTTGTAATGTCAGTTGTAGCTATTTCTTTGATAAGATCTTTTCCAGTTTCAGTTATATCTGATAGCTTGGCTTTTTCTATTGATTTTTCATCAATTTCACTTAGTAATTTACTCTCAGTGAATATAGAAGTTTCTTGAGAGGAGCTTGAAGAAAGTTTTACGAGTTTAGATACTGATCGCTCTTCTTCTATAAAATCTTTACTTATTGTTATACCATCAGAAGCATCAGAAGCTAATGTTTTGGAGACATCAAAAGAAGAGTGGTCTTCGGAAAATGTTTTTTCATCGATAGATCTGGAAGTTTCCCTAACACTTTCTATAGAAACTTTTGAGAATTCCTTAGTTAAATCGGCCGTAGAATCCTTTGACAATTCATTTGTTGCAAAATCTCTCGAAGTATCTTTACTGTCTATTGAAGATTTTGAATAGTCTTTTGTTAAATCAAGAGATTTTTTAGACAAATCAGGTGTTCCCCGATCTTCTACTTGTTCTTCGACTTTAAAATCGTCTTTTGTTTCCATAGAAGTTTTTGATGGATCTTTGACTAAGTCAGCTCCACTGATTTTGGAAAAGTCAGCTGATGTTCCATCCTCCAAAATAGATTTTGCATCTTCATCGGACGATTTAGTTAACGTTGATATCACTGTAGTTACAGAAGACTCTGTGGTTGATTTTGATACTATGTCAGAATGTAAAAAGCTGCCTACAGTGGGAATCTTCGTAATTTTAGTTTCATCAACTTCTGTTACTCCTTTGCTTGGAACAGAAGAATCAGCTAAGTCATACTTTGTATCAGTTTTTGATTTTTGTGCTGTTTCTAGTACGTCTTCGGAATACTTAGTCTCTTCACCAAGAAAATCACTCTAAAAGATAAACAAACATCACACATAATTATGATTTTAAAAAACGTTACCTATAATTATGATATTCTCATACTTCTCATAGGTACTTACTTCTTTTTCAGGAAAATCATCTGCGTCATCCAATGAATCAGTTCTTATTTTTCTAGCATCGAAACTAGAAGCAGGGGCTTTGACATCAATATCAGAGCTTGGTTCAATTATTTCTAAGACTTTTGCTTTGTCCATGTCTATAAAAAGAAAATCAGTTTCAATTACAAACGAATTATTATCTACGACAACATAATATGGATGATTTGAGTTATATTCATAGTCGAGAGATTTCCGGTTAAACGCCCGCTTGTTCAAACATTTGCTAATCTTATCGTAGATGTTTTTTTAAGTATGAATTATACAGAAAAAAGAAGGTACACTGAAGTGGCGCAACGCAAGTACTCCACTTTGTTGCATGTGCAGCGTCGCTAACAGGCGCGATTGGAACTAAATGCTCCTCGCAAGTCACTTTTTATATAGTATGCACAGTATTTACCGGCATATATTATTATGTGTGTTCTAAGAAGCAAGATATGCTATCGCAACAAAGTCAGCCTATGCATATTATGATCGTATCATTTGGTTTCCTCGCCTCTTCCATATTTTTTTTTTCGCGTCCTTGCCTTATCCGTTTCACGCATGCACTGCGCCTATGCTACATTTTTACCTTGCCGTTTCTGTATAATTTAGATCTAATATCGCATTTATTTGTGTCTGATTAAGCTATTTACATGATGTTAAAGCTATAGTTTTGAATTCGTATGATGATACTAAATGTTAATAATTAATATTATAGAATTAATATTATGTCAAAGCTCCTACCTGACTCAGAATCAGTATAAATTTGTTCTTCCACTTCATCTGGAGAACTTTGAACTGAAAATGTCCTAAGTGGTTTTTTCTTGGGCATTATCATAATTTCTCCACTGTCTCTTGATAGAGATTTTATTAATCCTGGTCTTTCCTTGGCCATTTTAATGGACTCTTCAAATACAACTTCTTTTTTAATTTCGATATCTTGTGGTTTAACATCTTGCGCTGTATCCAAATATTCTTCAACCGTTGTCACTGCTTCTTCTATAATAGAGTCTACTGATACTTGACCTGCAATATCTTGAGGTTCTGCTGGTTCTACCAGGACTTCTTCTGATGAAAGATCTACATCTTCTGAGGCTTGTTTAATAATTATTTCAATGTTATCTGCCATTTGTTTCATGGCAGAATCTGACTTCTTTATACCTGTTTTATATTCACTTTCCTTACTTGAACTCGTACTAAGTACAATTTTCGGAGGTTCTTCTTCCAATTCGGTATCTGATTCAGCTATTCTTTCAAGTGAGATTGCAGGACTTACGCACGAATGCCTTCTTTCTTCTTTGGCGGGTACTTTAGCATCATAGCTCCTTTTTTCAGGTTCACCCACAATATCCTTAGTTATGGTTTTGACATCTTTTTCAGTTACAGGACTTCTAGCAGCCGCAACAATCGTCCCTTTTTGCAAGATATCATCGATAACTGGTTTTACTTGTTCTTTTGTTATTTCTGAAGATTCAGTAACATCTTTGAAACCTATTTTTTTATGATCCTTCGTGTCAGCTACCTTTTCTGGTAAATTAAATTTACCCAAAGTATCTGTCCTTATTTTAGAAACATCAAATTTTGTAGACTTTTCACTTTTCACGTCTTTTTCAGATTCTGTCATTAAAGTTGGTTCAATTACTTCAGAGGCTTTTTTAATTATTTCTACATGCCTGGTAGAAATAATAGGTTCCGTTTTCTTAATTGAAGATGAAACAATTTCTTTTTCAATGACTGTCTCAGCCGGCATTCTTTCAGAAATTATTTGCACTTCTTTCGGAAGCTTTACAATCTCTGTTACAATAGCACTCGATGTTTCTACTTTACTGATAGTCTCTGTAACACTTGTTTTTGTTTTTTCTCCATCAGCTGTTTTGGTAGTTTCTGTAACAGTCACTCTAGTTATTACTTCTCCATTGGGATTTGTAATAGTTTCAGTCACCGTTGAAGTAGTAGTGTCTCCAACTGTTTTTGTTGACTCTGTTACACTAGTAATGGTTTTCTGTTCTACTACAGGTTTCACGATTTCTATAACACGAGATACACTTTGTTCTTCTTTTTGAATTATAGCAGGTTTAGTAATAACCAATGTGGATGTTTCTTGTTCAGAAACTGTAGTAGGTTCAATAACAGTTGTTATTTTTTCACTACTTTCACGTTTTATTTGTTCTTCACGCTCTCGAGTTAAAAATTGACTTGTGATACTTTTATCTGGGATTAAACTGTAAAAATGAAGAAAAATATTATAATATTGAAAACCTTATTACATATTTAAGTATAGCACACTGCTCCTATAATACTGAAATATAAGTACTTACTAATAAACTGATTATGCTTAGTATCTATATTTAATTTTTTTCCTTACCTAACTTCCGAAATATGTGGCAACTTATGTACATATTCCTCAGGAAATCCTTCAACGTCATCCAAAGAATCACCGTGTGTTAATTTTGCTAATTTCGATTGTTCCACAGATTTTTCTAAAAGTAAAAGCAAGAGTTTAGTGAAAATAATATTATAGTTGATGTACACTTCAAAGATACGATATGAATTGTATTTATAGTAATAAGAATTAAAATAACAAAACAGTACATTTAGACATAGATAGATATATATAGGTAAACAAGTAATAAAAAAAAGTCTCGATGAGAAAACTAAAAAATATGCAGGTCCAATTACATACTTTGTTAATTTTTGTCACGTTAGAACAGCACATACCTGATACTTGAGTTATGCTAGTTGCTTGTTTGATTTCAATCTTTTCCCTTCCAGTGTCTACGTGTGTTCCTTGTGTTGCAATATCATCTTCAGATTCTTCGAATGTGTAATCTCTTGATTCTGTTAAGCTGTGCGCATCAGATAATCGTTTTTCATCTAAACGCAATTCACCAACAGAACCTGATCCAGCTGATGTAACAGACTGACGTTTTTTCATATCTGTAAGGAAATTTTATAAAATTATAAATTATTAATAATTAAGTAGGATTTATAAAAATATTTATTATACGTTATAAATGTAATTAAATTGATACCTATTTCAGTTACTTCGTCTTTTAATAATTGAGGTTTTGAATCTGATTTTTCAATCTCTCGAATAATACTTTTAACTGATTTTGTTGTTTCACTCTCCTGCAAAGGCCCTTTAATTTCTTCTTCTTCAGATGAAGTTTTCTTATCAGTTACAGCATCTTCAGAACTAATCCTATCAGAAATACCTTCAGAGGATTTTCGATCCGATATTTCGATTTCTCTACTATCTTCTGATGAAATTTTATCTGATGGTTCATCTTTATCAGATGATTTATCAACTTCTTCTGCTTCAGTAACAAACATTTGGAACTCTTGTTTCTGTTTCGGTACTTCAGCATCGGTTTGTAGATCACTTAGTTTTGATATAGAAATAGATTCCGTCCTCGAATGACGTTTGGGTGTCATTTTTTTGAAAACAGCGTCTGATTCTCTACTTGAATCTGAGTCTTGTTTTTCTTCAATTGCTTTAGGGTCTATTCTAATGGCTGTAAAACCTATGCTTTCTTCAAATTTCTCATCACCAAACCCACTCCCAGAATCTCCAGTTTCTTCATATTCAGCTCTTTCATCAAAATCTGATGAAGATACTTTAGCTTTTACATCAGACTGATCTGATTTCAAAGATTCAGCTTCAGAATGACGCCTTGAATCTGTATGTTCAGAATCTTCCAGTGAATCAGAGTATATACGCTTAGAAAAGAAACATTCTTGAACGGAATCGTCTTCAGGTACTGTCTCGATGAACTGGCGTGCTTTTGAACTTATGATTGGAGATTCTTTAGGAGGTACCTAAAATAATGTATTTTTATTGAAACTGAACATGATATTTAACATATTTATTTATCATTTGGTAAAAGATTTCGTCATGAAATTTAACATACCTTTTGCTGGTCTGCTGACGAAGGGATTACATGAACTTGGGCACTATGTTGAGTTTCATATTTTAGAAACTCTAAAGTTTCGTCTTCGATAGAAATTCCTTTTCTTTCAGTAATAATTTCACTAGATGACACTTCTAGTACTTTTTCCAATACTTCTTTATCGCTTACTGGTTTATGTGCTGGACTAGTTCCTACTTGATCATCCAAATCCGAAAATTGAGATGCTTCATCTAGAGAATCACTTCTATGTTTTGAATATACCTGAAGATAATTTAAGAAAGATGATTACACAATATTAATTGTTAATTAATATTTACTTCTCAATTTAGAAATTTTCATACCTTGGATTCAGTTTGAGATATAAAACTAACATCTCTCTCAGTACTCTGTTGTAAATCAGCTAATGAATCAGCTTTGTCGTATGCAGACGGTGCTGAAGATTCTTGTGAAATTTTTCGGCCAGTTAATTCTTCAGATCCCATAGAATCAGTCTTTTTACTTACCTCGGATTTAGTACTGGTTAGTGACTGTAGAATTTCTGTCTAAAATTAAAGCATATTTTTATATACATTTATAGAAACCACAATTCTGACAATTATAAAAGCTTATTTCTGTACAAGTTTGTAAATGTCATCAATAATATCATGTTCAATTTGTAACTCTCATAAGGCTGCAACTGAAAATTCAAAGTATTAGTGGAAACATAATTATATCTCAAATGGGTTGAAGTTCTGTACCTATTTTAATTTCAGTATTAAATTTTTTATACTTATACTTAAGTTATTTGTATTGTTTAAAATTTTTTACCAACCTTCTGTTTTAGTTTTTCACTGCTTGACACATCTTTCTCTTCAAATGTTTCAGTGATTTCCTCTTCACTTACTTTAGTTCGCAGTTCTTCCGTTAACTGTTTCTCTATTTTGTGTTCTTTAATTATAACCGATTGGTCATCTTTTTTGTCCTCATCGTCAGATTTTTCATCTTTATTCCTCTTACCAGTTACATCTTTAGGTTCGAAGCTATCAGGAATTTTGTGAAGAGTAAATTTATCAGCTTCTATTTTCGATTTTAGTCTTTCCTTTTCAACTTTAACTGTAGTTTGAGATTCAGTTTCTGTTTCTGAATCTGTTGACTTTTTGAGAAACTCACTGTCTTCTTCGGAAGAAACTTGTACTAAAGTTGAGTCAGTCCTTGAAGTCTTGGGAAAAACCTTTGTTTTTTCTTCTTGTTTTATTTTTGAGTCAAATTGTTGTATGGTTTCTTTTACTGATTTAACACTTTCAGTTTGTTCTGCTATTTGAATAGAACTTTGTTGTGTGATATGAGTTTCCATACTAGACATTTGTCTAGATTGTTCACGGACAAATTCTTGGGTATATTCAAATCCTTGATCTTGCTGTAGCGTATGTTTTTTTAATGCTTCTTTGGTTAATTTAACAGGTATTTTAGTAACTTCTAAGGAGGGTTCTCGAGACATTTTAGTTTCAAAAACATGTATTTTATCTCGTAATGTAGCTTCAGCAACATCTTTTTCTTCATCTGTTACTAAATCTGGTGACTTATAACCATCTTCAACTTTTTCACCATCTTCCATTTTTTCTTCCATCCTGGCACTTTCGATTTCTTTCTGTGTGATCATTTCTTTTGTGTGTGTTTCAACCTTGCTTTCAATTGTTTGCTTTACTTCTTTACTTTCAGTTGTAATAGACTTCCGAGGTGTTATAGTAACATTTGAGAAATCACCAGAAGGAAATCTCATAGATTCATTTCTCATGTGTCGTTGCAAATGTTTTGGAGTAGGTTTACCAGGCGATGAAGGATCATATTTTCTAAACTGTTCAATGGGCCTTTCCGGTTTTGGTTCTTCTTTTTTTGTTTCTACAATTTCCTTTTGCTCCTCGAATTCCTTTAATTCTTCTACTTCAGTTGAATCTGGAGACGGTTTTGATCGAGTTCTTTCCAATTTAGGCTCTTTTTCTTTAACCTGTAATGTAAATCGCAAAAATGTAATACGTTACAATACACAAGTTATCATTACGCAGCACAGATATAGTTAATTATTGATTCATATCGGCTATTTTGACTATATTACGAGTACTAAATTTGTTTCGTATAATTTACTTACTTGTTGTTCAATGCCGTGAAATTTCTTGATATCTGGTTTTATTTGTGTTTTTATCTCTATAATTTCTTCACGAATTTCTTTCTTTTGCTTGGAGGCTGGTATTTTACTTGAGCTTAGTTTTTTTGTTATTTGCTCTTTTCTCTCAGCTACACTCTTTTTAATTTCTGGAAAAAACATTATTATTATTATTTTCGAGTTTGTATACCATCAGTTCATTAAAATGATCGTATCTTATATAATTTATTAAATTAAACATTTTTATACCTTCATCTTCTTCGCTGTCTTCACTTGGTGTAGGTGTTCTTTCAATTTCACTTTTATCAACCACAGATTTCTCTTCTGGAGAGTATTTAGCTTCGTCCTGGTCATGCTCCGATTCAACACGTTCAGGGATTTGATTTTCATCATAAATTTTGTCTTTCAGTTTATTATCCTCTTCAGCTGTAAATATAATGTATTCGTAAATGATCAATTTAAAGCAATAACTTTTTTACCAATATTAAATTAACATAAAGAATATGCATATTTACCCTTATATGCCTCAATTTCTTCGGAAGCTTGTCTTTCTTGATAAATATTACGCTGTATACGCCTTTCGTTAATGGTTTCAGACTGAGGTGCAATAATATCATCTCTTCCAATTCGGCATAAAGCTAGCTCCAGAGAATTATCTAGAAAAATAACGTCAATAAATTATTAAACTAAGGAATTATTTAATTGTTTTTGATTGAGTGCGGTACCTCGTATCAGTGTCTATAGTAAGTAAAAATCATATTATATTACGTTATAAAAATCATAAATAACAAACCTTGAGCCTTCGTGCCAGATTGAGTCTTCCACAACTTTAACATTAGTTGCGCTTGTTCTGCTGCTGTTATTCGTTTTGCTTGAATCTGATTGACTGTAGCAACACTCACGCCTAATTCATAGGCCAATGCTACCCAGTCTTTGCCGAGTAAGTTACATATATCTTCCAACCTAATCATAACAATTATAATTAATGTTGTAAAAATAAATTATATAAAACCAGTTTTCATATAAAACCTAGCATTATAATATTTACCTTGGGTCACTAAGCCGTTGCCTCCATATCAACTCTTGTTCTTCAGTTCGACGTGGCACCGTATCGGTTGATACGGGTGATATTCTTTCCACAGGAAGGTCATCCGGTACCATAATATTCAGAACAGCAATCTAAAAAAGATTAAAAAGTTAGATTTTCTTTGACGATGTTATTTCTATTTAAAGAATATCAAGAGCTTATACTTTATTATTATTATTTTTATCATTAACTTACTGGGGCTGGTGAAGGTTCACCTTTGGGAACCTTCGGGTCCCTCATGAACTGGCATCTGCACATCGGTTCTAGATCCTGAGTCTTGATCATAACAGGGAATGCCACTCTATTCTCACGGAAAGCTCGGAATGGTATTGATAACTGTTCACCAGACTTAGCAACTGGAACTAAGTTTCCACCGAATTCTAAGTATATTGGTTTTCCTTCATGTACCTGTAACATCCGACACATTCGACACACAACTTTATTACATATTTTAAATGAACAGTAACGAACTACACTAAAATTTGACATCATGACAAAATTAAAATATGAAGATATAAAAAAAATGTTGTAAATCTAAAACAAATCGATTTTTCTTGTAAAAAAGAAAATAATGATATGTACAGTCGAAACTAACCTCAACGTCACGGCTCTTAGCAACTTGAATAAAGCGTTCGATACGTTCAAGAGCCTTGTCTTCTTTATCATCAGTAACACAGAACATACGCAGCTGTGCCTGGCATTCGTCAGTTCTCTTGGCATATACCACGAAACGCGCCATAAATGGTACGTGAATTGCCTCTCTGAAAGAAAAGTAGGAATTATAATTGGCAAGTCCTTAAGTGAAATCCGGAAGCATTTTAATAACAACGAAGAAAATAATTAATTAATTTAAATTGAAATGGAAAAAAACGCTTGAATGAACATACCTAATTTATGGTAGAGTAACAATGATTTGGCTCCAAGCAAACTTACAAAGATAGTTGTAGTAATTGAAAGTAATAAAAATATTATTTACCTATATAATTCCGTAGCCATCTTAGTAGCATCTTCCACATGTCGGCAATCGATCAGCCAGTACCGAGCCGAAACAGTTGTTGTGAAAGAGACACAATCGTTGACAAACGTCAATGGAGTATTGTCAGTTACATCTTCCCAATGAGCTCGATTCGTTCCTCCTGTTGTAATTTGTCCAATATGTAATTTCTGATTTGTTAACATTCAAAACTTCCAAGCTTAAAATCCGAAGACGCACGCAACTATGCACTTTTGAAATTGCCAATTTTCTTTAACATAAGCAATAAATGCATTAGCGGCTTAAACGCTGTTTGTTGAACTGCCACAGTAATTTTGCCTCAATAAATGCATGCTCAAAGCTGATACTGCTATCTATTCTGTTTCTTCTACAGAAATGCCATCATTAACTACGATAACATTCACTTTACAAAAATCTTAAAAATGTTTAGTAAATGTAGACATTTAGGATATTTTTTATTTTAGAAAAATAATCATTTGCCAGAAATGGTGTAGAACAAGGTTATAAGTTGGAAAGACAGGTAAAAATAATAGAAAAATTAAAACAAAAAGAAATGTTTCCAAAACGGCCTATAGCAAACACACACACAAGCAAGGACGACACACCACACGAAACGAATAACATACCGCATCTTACTTGTTACTAATGAAAAAGTGACTTAGTGGCACATCTTGCACGTAAACCTGCCTATTTTATTATAAGTGCTAAATTTTTATAAAATAAAAATGATGCTACAATTTTAAACGAATTGCCAAAGATTTTGTCTGGTTTTCGAAAAACAGATCTCTCGAAGGACATTTTCTAATAAAACAAAAAAATCTCTGATGTCAATAAAAGTGATTCAAATAGTGAAGAAATGATGTAAAAGATAAACGAAAATGATAAAATAATTGAACTGATAGGCCGTTTTGGAAAATAACAACATTAGTACAAGCAAAATAATATAACTCTTGGGAACATTGTCGCAGTATGAAATGGTAATGAAGATTATGGTACCGAAATGATTCAT
This sequence comes from Panoquina ocola ocola, assembly GCA_018249155.1. Lineage (NCBI taxonomy): Eukaryota > Metazoa > Arthropoda > Insecta > Lepidoptera > Hesperiidae > Panoquina > Panoquina ocola. The sequence goes on from DWKA01000391.1 coordinate 10,523, forward strand.
AGATAATTTTCGGTACGCTATAACTTTGTTGTTGTTTAAAATTGTAAGGGTGTGGCAGTCGGTTATTTGCAATCAACTAGAACTCCTGTTTAAAACGTCATTGCTAAACTGTATCGTGTGAGATAGATCGCTGTGCATTGATTTCATGTTCCAAAATTCACTGATTTTATGATACATAGTGAATGTGAAATAATAAAGCGTACAATATTCAGCCCGTGCAAAGAGGAAAAATGTATGAAAAGCAAAATATGTTTAAGCATTCAAAAAGTGTCAGAGGGAAGAAAATTAATGTGTCTGATAAATATACTCTTATTAAAAACTAAATCAAAACGAGTATAATTATCGTGAGGGGAATGATATGAAAACAAGAACTGAATCAAAAAGGGACGAAAACAAAACGAAATAATATAACGTGGATCTTAACCGATTCTTTGTTTTTATAGTTAGTTTGTAAAGTACCTCTAATTTTTTTACCTTCGAGAGATCTTTTGCGAAATACCCCTGATGGTGCGCGCCGATAAGGTGGCAGCGTAGATATAATATAGCGCCACACACGGTGAGCGTGCAACACACACAAACACACGAGAACAAAGACAATGTAGACACGCACAAAACGCACACAGGGACGCACCCTTTAGCTGCTCTGTGTATTTGCTATAAGCGATTCTTAAATAATATCCCTTAGTGTCCTTACAGTTTTAAACTTCGAATGGTCAAGTGTTTAGAGTAGAATAAAAAATGAAAACTAGTCTATAGACATAATCATTTTTTCGTTCAACATGCTCATCCCGATGTCTAGAATTTTGGGACATGTAATTCTAAAACGTATCAATATTTCATCTTTCTACTCTAGACTTTACATTTTATAAAAGAGACAAATTACTATTATTTTAGATATAGATCGAACTATGAGTTTTTTGACTATCTAGATAATAATGAGTACTATATAAAATTTCAAGTTACTAACGTCTACCGTATTTATAACTGTAAGTATACGGAATACGAATACGAATCAAAAGGTTATAATTATTGATTTCGTCTATGCCTTTCTACGCAACTAGCGTGTTGTAATGGAATATTGGACAATTACAATAACTCTTTTACCTATTGACAATTTAAGCAGAATTATTATAAGCCTAATGTTCCTAAATTTTGTAGGCTGACTTACCTTATTTTTTTGCAAAGCCATATTATGTATTTAATGTAGCAAAACAGCCATACTCCATTGCAACACTTCACAGACTTTTTCTTTAATTATTGGAAACAACTACTTAAATATTGATTAAAAAGTGAAAGTAGCTACAGCTACACTTTTGTGAGTAGGAAATTAGTTGATTTGATTTAAAAAATATTCTTCAAGTTCAGTCAATGAGATTATCATTTCTGACTTCATAAAGCAATTGAAGATCAGATCACTTTTGACCTGCTGCATTTATTGAAAACGCAAATTTTTCATGGTGAGAAAGATGAGCAGCCACTACTTCAAATTCTCACTGACAGAACTTTGCCTCAAGTATTGTTTCCAGCAACTAATTTAATCTGTAGGAAAGATAAAGCGAAACATTTTTTCGTACCTGATATGGAGCAAAGTAGTCTAAGTGTTGGAGCTGATGATGTGCTGTATTGGTTAGTCATCCCCTGAGTGTGGGGTCTTGGAGCAGGCATGCTAAGGGTTATGGCTTTATGGAACTTCCTGCGTCTTGGTTCCACCGTCACAACTGGGGATACGGCAACACCGCGACCTAGTAACTTCGCAGTCAATTCTGAATCTATAATCTGGGCCTGTAAAATAAATGTCAAAGAATTTCTTAGTAATAAGTTTTAAATATTATAAAAAAGTCGTCTAAAGACCAAACGCGATCCATAAAATATAAAAGTCATGCATTCGGTGAATAGCGGACAGATGTGTGCAGATTAAAGCAAATAAAAATTTCTTGTACTTACCTCTGAAGTACAATATTATTCTTCAAAAACACTTATTTTACGCACATTTATTAAACATACTGAATTTTGTGTTTAATCAAGAACAAAATAGGAAAGGTGGCGAAGAGCAGACGGTGCATTAAGCAATAATGAACGTATGAAATCACAAGAAAAGCAGTTTGAAATAAAATTCCATAACCACACTTCGAATTATAATCGCAGTCGTACATCACATTTCTCACACATGCGCTTCAAAATCAGGATGCAACACACATTTTACTAATAAGCTCAAAACACTAAAAACAATGGCAAATAAAATATGTACAAATCATGCAAATCTCACGCTTGGTCTTTAGGAAATAACACAATTTCACAAACAGTCAGTCTTATTAACATGTCAAATTGAAGCAAAACTTAACATCACCCAATAAATTTAGCAATCGCCTTAAAAATACACGATTATGCTACTTATCTATATTAAACTTTTTTAAATATCTCACTTAAACATTGTACAAAACCACACAATCATAAAACATTAGGTACAATTATCATTTATTATAATTCATACAGACTATAACGTTTGCAGTAGCATGCTAAGAACCACGCCTAAAGACCAACTAGCGATTACAATTCCAAAACTCGAAACTCCACGCTGTGTGAGAAAAGCTTTATACTTAGCAACTGTAGTGATTTCATATTTCAAACTTGCTTAAATTGAAAACAAAGCTTCATCGTACAAATTACTTTATTCATCATTAATCTACAGATTAGTATTTTTAAGTTATTCTAAATTTATTGGGTATATAACATTACAAGTAGAATGTAACGCAATATCTAGTAATTTAGAATCACATGTCTTAAACGATATCTAAGGTCGATACAATTTTATTAGATATGTTTTATTTTTCAAATTTCATTGCATGTTCAAAACATCCTTTCTCACTATTCGATTTTATTTCGTATTTTTCTTCGTTCTACAAACTGGTAACTTCCAAATCATCAAACACCCTAAGGGATGACTTATATAAATATTTTGAATCACTAAAATTCTATAATACTGCGTGATTAAGTAAATCCTACAAAAACCTACCGAACCAAATAGACTCTCCTTATCTTGAGTTAAAAAGATAGAAAATCAGCTTGTAACGCCACTTTTTGTGTATAATTATTATATTCAAACCGTTTTTAACTTTAACAGGTCTATTTAGTTCGTGTAGGTACCTACCTTACAACCTATATTAAATAATATTCGTAATAATAACCAAAACAGTTTCGTTTATTAAAATAGCAAGTTATACATCCTCTATGTTCTCATATGAAAATATATTGGTAAAATGTATACAATAAAAAACATATTGTTATTTCATTCGTATGGCATTTAAGACGGAAAGCATTTTAATACGAGTATTAGAATATAGCATATTGGGCATGAAAAATTATTATACTTTATAAGCTAAGATTATATTATTTAAGGTAGGCGATGCTATTATTGCTTTGAAAATCTTAAATTAAATTCGAATACAAGAACCTTATGTATATGATTATCTAACATACGTGAAAAAATAATATTTGGCATTCATCTTTTGTACTATAGTTAATTGTATAGTGAGAACACAAACATTTGGCTTTAATTTGTCTATGGTATTTTTTTCAATATCAAAACCTATAAAAACTAATGAAAAAAATCTCACCAGAGAAATTTTCTTACGTATAATCATACAAATTCCTCTAAATCACATAGTTTACCTAATGTTCTTAAAATATTAAATGCAGAATCATTTCCCATTGTTGTATGATAAATTGCCTCACTTCTCTAATAGTATTGATAAGCTTTAGGTATTACAACGAACCTTATTATTGCTTTTGTAGTCTCAGCCTATTCATTCTATCATATATCATTATAATATCATATAAATTTGCACCCATCAATGTCGTTTAGCGATATTCTATCGAATCGAATATGTGAATAACAATGTTTTGTTAATAAGCAATTCATATCATATATTTACTTCTATTGTTAATCTAAGAAAGCGTTTAGCTATATTAATTGTCATCTGAAATGTATACGTTTTATAAAAATCTATATCCTCAATGATTATGTCGTTAGCTCATCGCAAAGTTATAGTGACAGAAAACTCTAGCTATCTATAATAAGAGAGATACAGTGTTTGCATGACAAATGCTGTTATTAAAATTCCACTGACAACTTTAAGTATACCTCGATAGTTATTACAATATCCATAGCGTAGTGTATCTGAAAGCTACATTACATCTCGAAACTTAATTAAACATCTACGCGTGTCAATACCCTATCCATCTAAACATTCCTTAAATATCTCATAACCTTCTACTTCATCTTGCTCTTTGCAATACTAACTTATCAATAATTCTAGCAAATCATCACTATCATCATTTTCATCATCGTTGTGATTACCTGCATTGGTTTTAGAACCAACTACCAAATTAGAGAGAACCTTTTCTTCTTAGAAACGTTATTGACCGTGATCTTTTTCAGATTTTTGTCCTTAACACCTGTGCGAGGTTTGAACAGATTTACCTGGAGTCCGACTTTGATCTTCTTCGTCAGCGCCCCCTGGGGGAACACGGCTTGTACTTGTGGTACGACAGAGCTGGACACCATGCCACCTGAAATTATTTGACATTTATAAATTAAAAATTTATTATTTTTGTATCAACACCATGATCAAATACATACATAGATACATACAGAAAAACACAAAAAAGAAATATTAAAAAAATGGACGGCATTATGGCTTAAAACGATTTCTTAAAGACAACACAAAAATAAAAAAAAAACAGCTTATAATATTGTGTTGTACAAGAACATTATTTTGATAGTGGCAAAGGTGACAATCTCCACTTTCCAAAAGTACATAAAGAATTATAATTATCAAGGTGAATGATAGGCTCTGTTATAATATAAACGAAGGATTTAATTTTTTTCCGTGTTCAAAATAATTACCTTCAGGCCCAATAGCATGCACTTCTTGTCGTATGCGCGAAATAACTGCGAAGTACTGCGGAAAGTCATGTGTGAGTATGCGAGTGACGCGGGGTGCGTCCCATCCTTTCTCCTCTTCATTAGTTTCTGAGAACAATTCAAAAAGTCAGAAAAAATCTTATGCAAAATCAAATAAAGATCATTTATAATTCTTGAAATAAGTAACATAAAGAAATTATATTATTACAACAGTGTCCAAATCACTTTTAATATCATTATGTAGTTGCACCAGTTCTGGGCAGTGATAACCTATTAATTTGTACTTTAATCTGCTCAATTCTACTTACGACATTGACATCAGCCAAGTGTTCTAATACAATGAATATTATTACTATTCTACAATTAAATTTATTCAACGCTTCACTCTCACCTTCGATCTCCAAGGTTTCGTGCAAGATATCCTGAACTACATCATCAGTAGCGTCAGCGTTATGTTCCCGCCAACTCGTTCCATTATCGGAACGCAAGATGACGATCTCTCGCTCTTTGCCACGTAGAGACGCGTAGTGAGGCACTTCAAGTATCACTGGCCTGGAAACAATCATTACGTGACTTTCAACGTTCTCGTTGTCATCTGTATCATGTATCCCTTTAGTTACATTTTCTGTGATCTGCTATTTCAGCGTTGAATTAATTGCACTCACATCTATAATACTAAAGGATATTTGTAATAGTATTATAGAGACTTCTGAAGGTGAAAATCGAAATACAAAATAGCTTCAACACATTAATGGCCCACAACTGAGCACGAGTCTCTCCTCGGGAGGAGACTTAGAGCATATTCCACCACGCTGCTCCATTGTGGATTGGTGGAGGTACAAAAATTGGTGGAAGAAATACAAAATGTCTTCTCCTAAAAATACTACATTAATATTAAAGTTTTAATTATTAATAGTAATCCAGAAAGTTACCGATATTTTCTTTACATGGATGATACTTACCCCAAGAACTTAGCAGACACCGGTCCCATCTCCAACACCCTCGAAGCCAGAGCCTCTCCTTCCATCAACGGAGGCATGTGGTTGATACGGGATGGTTTCAAGTATCTGTAACAGTAGTATTTAGTACTTAAGTGTATGTTTACGTAACGAATATACGATTTTCACTTATAAAGATCTTATTTAATGTCTTAAATCAGATTTCTAAAGTGATTGATAAATTCAGTAATATTTTAATATGCGTGAATTTTGTAGAGTGCAGTCAATTTAAGCACCTGATCCATTGTACACGCAATTGCACGAATCTGAAAATTAGCTGTTCCTGTTTTCTGTTTTTACTATATTATGATTTATCTTGACTTTTTTTAAACAGAAGTTACTTACAATTATTTTGGCGAAATAGAAGCGTCTTTTTACTTTTTCAAATTATACATTTATGAACTTTTACTCTATGAGGGTAGTAATACCTGCAAGTAATCCTAGTAGGCTGTTGAGCGGACAGCGGTGGAACGATGACTCGCACGCCACCGCCGCGGCACCCGCGCATGGCCCCACCTCTTGCGTCCACCAGGAATGATACCAGGAAACTGGAAGTTAACCAATATGTTTTAATGTCTCGAATAACTCGAGTTAAAGATGTGAAAGCAAAGATTGTAGGAGTTGTAAGTAAGAAGAATATTTAAATGAAGAGTTTCTTTCACCACTTCTTCTTCTCTATGACAAAGCACCTTTCTGAAGTGGTGGTAGAATAATAATTCTAGAGAATATACTCACTTTTTCCATTGCAACTTTTTCCTGCAGCGTCCAATTCAAAATTTGTATGCATGAATCAATCACGAATCATTAGTTCACAGAGCAATAGATATCTGAAATCAATGGAATTATTTCTAATTGATAACTCATGGCAATTAGTTCTTGTGGATACATGAAGTACATGGGAATACAGAAAATCAAACAATCCTCTCTTTTCTATTTCATTTTAAAACCACCGAGTATTTTCTATACTAATATTATAAAGAGGAAAGATTTGATTTTTTTCTTTGTTTGCTCCAAAACCATTGGACAAATTTTATTGAAATTTGGCAATAAAGTTAACGGTATAATTTTATACACAAACTAGCTTTTGCTCGCGGCTTCGCTCGCGTTAAGAGTATTAACTTTCATCCCCTATTTTATCCCCTT
>DWKA01000392.1:0-17577 GCA_018249155.1 Panoquina ocola ocola
CTATAAGTGCCAACGCACATATGTGCGATGAAAACATGTCGCCTTCAATGCGGTATCTATTGGGGGTGATCTGTGGTTTAAAGTGATAACCAACAATGCATGAACATTACAAGCATGCATTTACATTATACATAGGTATTATATACTCAATAATATTGAAGTATGTTAGTGAATTAAGATAAGTACATCTGTTTATACAATGTCATTGTTCCAGGTTTATTCCAGGTTATAAACTATCCATGTACCTACCAAATTTCAACTAAATCCTTCCGTCCCTTTTTGCGTGATTGAGGAACAAACATACAAACATAGACACTAACAAACTTTCACATTTATAATATTAATAGATTTCGTGTTTAAAATCTCATAGCACAATCTGTATTATCAGCGAGCCCCATTCATTAAAACTAACAATCAGTTTGAATCTTCTCAGTGTATAATAATTAACAATGTAACTATATACCTAATTAATTCGATATTGCAAGTTTAATAATAACCGAAGCTAATTGTAAATAATACGCTATTATCTTGAAGTATTCAATTAATTTTGCTATTAAATATTTATGATTGGATGTAGACAAATGTTATACCTAATTATCATCAATGTTATACTTATTTTTTCTTTGGTTTTAAATAATAATATGCTCTTTTATTTATCAGGAGCATACAGCTTTAAAATACAGTTATCTAATCATGCGCAAAAGGTAGTTTTTGGGTTTTGATTTCTCAGAGATAGGAAACTCTGATTGTGCTAAAATTTTAGTATTAAATTATTCGGTGTTTTCTTTATAATATCAAAACACAAGTTAATTGTACGTGTTATGTGTATACAATAAACATGTATAATTAATTTGTATTTGTACGATGTATACACATAACATGTACAATTAACTTTTATTTTGACAAGCTTCTATATAATATCTAATGTGTTTGTGACAGTAAAATTTTACAAACTGAATTAGAATTTCATCTAGTCTCATAGAATTTAAATTTTAGATACTTTTTGCTTTAGTTCCGTGTGTACACAGTATAACTATGAAGTTTATTTATTCACAAAGCTTGTAACAATAAATTTACGCTCTATACTTGTAATACAGGTCATGAAGCCAATTACGGATTTACATTTTATTTATTTAAGTTAGTAAAGTAAAGTAACATAGTAAATAATACTACGAGTATACCTATTCCCGGGTCTCAGATGAACGTAATTAAAGGAAATTTGAACGGCGAGACAGCTTTTCGTTAATTAAAGATAGGGCGTAGCGAAATACGTGGGTGTGACGTAATTTTTATGCCGGCGCCCTAAGGCTTTAGTGTCTCGGGTGACTTCGCCCCGCATCCGTAACCCAAGCCCCGACCTCGGAGCCTCCACCCGAGGAGGCCACAAGACTCCGCTAGAGGTTATCATGACCGTGTCAGAATATAAAATATCGTGTGAGCTAATTGATGCCAAGGTTCGCATAATTGTATTACTTAATATAGAACATTTTTTGCATACAACTACTATTATACTATTATAGTTTTGTTATAATATCTAATTATTATTGTATATGAATGTATCGAATGTGCTAGTTTTATTTTATTAACACGGTCAAGTACAGCTTAGAATGAGAATTCGGTTCGTATAATATAATAATGTAGGCTATACTGAGTTTGTACTGCATGATTTTAATATTATTCTATAACAGGTTTGGTGTACCTTAAATTTTACTAATTTATGTAGGTACATTTAGTAACTGTTAACCGAATTGAGTATCTTTTGCTATAGCAGCATTTCAGTGTCTCTTACAGTTTGGTTGAGTTTTTGTAAAATAAGAAAATATTATTTTTAAATTTCGTTTGTTTTCCACATTCATATGTGTAGTAAATATCTGGCCGAAAGAAATAAATTAAATTTAACCTTAGGTAAGTATTATATACCTATTCAATTCATAATAATGTTACTCTAATTTCAAACATAAATGTTTGAGCAATTTCGCCCTGCTATATAAAAGACGTTTCTCCCTTACGTGCGAAACTAAGTACGTACAGAGAACCCCTGAAAATGTGGCCTGTCAATGGGGGACCCTTTGGACGGTCTAATATTGATCTATCCACCCCTGCTTTCGACCCCTGTGCGTAATTACAAAGGAAGTAACAATTTTAAAATGAATTTATTTTTAATAAATACACATTTCTGGTTATTGCAGAAGATGTGGTATATTGCTTCGAGGACTTTGGTTGATTTTCTGATGATGACATAATGTATGAAACTATGTATGTATTACGAGTTAATTCTCACTTGCTTCGATAAGGAAAACATCTTGAAGTAACTTGCACACCTGAGAGTTCTCCATAATATTCTCAAACGTGTGTGAAGTCTGCCAACCCGCACTTGGCCAGTGTGGTGGACTATGGCCTGAACCTCTCACATTGTGAGAGGAGACCGCTCAACAGTGGAGCAGATATGAGTTATAAATGTTGTAATGATGACTATGTATGTTCTAAATATGTAAAAAGTACGTTTTCGCTATTCGAGCGTATCGATCTGAACGTCCACGCCAACTCTTCCCTCCCCGGCGCCGCTGTGCGTGAACGACAACGCAGGAAACAATCAATTTAACGAGCACAGCTGTAAGTTGCGATTTAAAAAAATGTGGCCGACAGCTGGTCAAAGTTTTACGTATATTTAGGCACGTATAGATTAGTCTTTTTCGACGTGCCTGTGTGACAGCGCGGAAAACAGAACGTAGATATAATTATTCTTTAATTATTTTTAAGTAAGTATATACAGGTAGTTTTTTCTTGCAAATATACTGGCCATTTCGGAAGTACCAGTATTAAATGTACTGTTTAGTAGTCGTAGTTGACCGGATAAATATCAAATATTAACTAGATATTCTATAAAGGACTTTTGAGATCTTTATGAAATACTTTCTCAGAATGCACTGTAGCCAAGGATGTTACAGCAGCGACCTCATGCGGCGAGAGACGCGAGACCCAGCCCTTCCATCCTTCGGACCCGTCCATCAATCACTTCCTAATCGAGTTTATGAGTTGGAGCGCCCCTGGCTAGGTGAATCATTTCACATGGGTCTATTGCGCACCTTTCCTATTGTAAACGGAAACATAGATTTAAAAACATATGTATATATTTGATATCGATAATCTGTCAGAAAATTCGCGTTAGATGAACTTTCAGGCGTTTCCCCGACCAATATCAAATGTATGCGAAAATAAAATAAAAGCCTGTTAAATTCCAAACATCTAAACTGCATAAGTATGTGTTTGAATACGTGTTGGTTAGTTAACAATTACATTAACTCGGAAGTCTTTAGTTAGTCTACATTTTTTAGATTACAACAAAAATAATGCCAATGTCGATTTGAAACGCCTAGTCGTTATTGCATCATTGGTCACATAAATTATAATAATTATCTTAAATATAGGTATGGGAGAGTTACTATAGATGTAGATTCGTAGGTACTAATTATTTATGTGGTCTTAAAGGTAAATATGTCTTTATTATTTAGGAGCTTTATGGCCTTTTGCACCCAATGAAGCTTGGAAAGCTTTCGTTCAGGAAATGGCGTTCCTTTAAAGCTGGTACATAAAATCTGTTTAATATTTCGGTGGGGTAGGAGATACGCCAATAGCGATGCGGGGAACTGGGAGCGTCTACTCCTTCGGGGGTTTCAAATCGTTTGGAATTAACTTGAAGCTTGAGGTTTTAGTTTTATTTACCTTTTGTATCAGACTGTAATGACTCCATTAGCATTCCGGAGGCTCTGAGTAAAGAGTCCGCGTTTTACAATGGAAACTAAATTTAACAAAACTGTTTGACTTGCTATCGAAATTGTCAGTGTAATATTAATGTAATCAAAGTTGGTTTGAATTCCTAGATATCTATTGCATAAATTTATCGATTTGCGTCCCACACCCGTTGGATCGTGGGATTAAAATAAAACCTTAGCATTGCACGGCAATGAAAAAGAGACCAAACTTGTGAAAGTAATAGTTTCAGTAAAACTATCCTATGTGTTAATCCAAGTGTTCGGCAGTTCTTGCGTGAAGGGGTAACAAACAAACAAACATACAAATTTTCGCATTTATAATGTTAGTAGGAAATCTTTCTTATCCCGTCGACTATATAGTAAATTGGGAGTTGGGACAGTTATGAATGGTAAAAGATCCAATAACAATGGATTCATTCGATTAACGTTACGTTTTCCCGTTTAACTACATATTACAAATCTCTTTATCGATAACGCCTAATTTATAATGTTCGAGCGCGAACTTTTCGGTATCGGTTAGGACGGAGATTAATAGGATGGCTTGCGTGTTGAATTTGTTTGTAATGAGCTTTGTATGTGTAATGTAGTGTAGTTATTATAAGTAGTAAGTCAATATTATACACATTGTTCGGACATTGTTGTGAACGATTTCGTATTACATTGTAAAATTATTCGGAATATGTACCTAATTAGTTGTGAGGTTTTCAGTAAAGAAACACTTTGTTTTAGGACCTTTTTGTTTGGGTTTTTCTCAGTTATAGTATAAAGGTAAGCATTGTATTAACTTCATTGGTTACATAGAAGTGTTGTGATTATTAAGTTAAGTAAAAGTTACCTATAGGCAATATTCTTCTTCTACTCAATTCTTACCGCAAACGATCGCTCTTGAATCTCGTTTGTTCCTTTTATTGAGGATATCCGCAACAGTATTCTTTGCTATAAATTAAATTACCTATCTTTTGTTTACGATAAAATATTTCTTCTTAGATTTGATAGCCTAGTGATAGCGCACTGACTCTTAGACCTAATTTAACCTCCGTCTTTGATATCGAGAATTTTCTAAAAGTTAAAAACCAAAAGGCAGGCATATTCGCTAATGAAAAAAGTCTTTTTAACACACTCTATAAAGTAAAATTGAAATGTGCAAAAAATGCGTACATAAAAAAGTAAATGCATAAAGAAAGCGTAGAAGCTTTCTATTCAGAAATAATCGCATGAAAGAATAATTTTATTCGAGATCTAAACATTCTAAATGTACCTACTATGCCAATTTGTGACCTGCGTTTAATTTCGCCGTGTCATTCAACCGCGACTAATCGCGCTAAATTTGTTTTGCAAAACTAGTATGACAGTATTCATGATAGATCCGATGATAGAATAGATGATTTCGTGTGAATGGTTAGTGTGCAGCTGAAAAAAATTAAGCGATAGCAAGTTTGCGAAGTAGATTTCGATTTCTTTTAAACTTGTTACTATAATGTGTTTATGATTGGTCATGTGAAAGGATGTATGAAACTCATTGAAAGCAACAGTATTTTTTTTTTTAATTATTTAGTAGTCATCACTAACGAATAACAAACTGATCTTCTTAACACCTTTACTAAAAGTATTTACCAATTAACTACAGTTCTTCCTACAGTCCTATCTGAAGTTAGTCAATTTGTCCATGTTCAGAAGATGGTGGACGATTGCTATCCTTATCTACTCGTAGTAATAGTAGTAATACCTATTATAAATAGAAAAGTGTTGAAAAGTTTTTGTGTAGACATAGAAGGGAGACTCGAGAGTGAAATAGGCTATAATTATGTACATTTTTATTTAATTGCTAAGACAGGTCGTGCTGCTGGTATGTATTATGTTTCGAATGAGTTTCCTTCAGAGTGAAAGGCAACCCAATAATTAATATAATGCGCACATAATTTTGATAAGCCCATTTTATTTTTCGTTATTTTTAGGTACGGTAATCCCGCTCAGTAGGAGACCCGCGTTAATCTCCTTCATGTTTTTGTTCAATGGATCAAGTAAATTAATGTTTGCTGATAATATTTAATTCGGCGTTTGTTATCACGCTGTGTATTTTAACTATTTTAAGTGAATCTTTAATATTACAAATGTGAAAGTTTGTATGTTTCTTTCTCAATCAAGCCAAAATTGATAAATGGATTGGGTTGATACTTGATACATGGTTTATAACCAGGAATATTACATAAAATACTTTTCATCCCGATAATCCTGGTTAATTCCTTTTTATTAAATTAGGTAAATGTTTGAAAACGAACCTAGGATGTCGTTGGCGTCGCATTAGAAGAACTTTACAACGACGAAGCTGCGAGAGGAAACTAGTAAATTCATTTAAAAATGCGCTTGGAAGATTTAAATGAAATTTTAACTAAACTTAACATACCTAAAAGTACTCCTGCATCCGGGGCATACATTTCTTTGGCATGTTGTGTAACTTAGTTACTCTATTTTGTCTCCGCAAGATGCAATTACCTGTGGAAGTGACCCTGCGAAAACGAGAATGTAGTATCTAAGTCTATTAGTCGGAAGGTTATCTTAGTCGTCAAGTCGTTTTGGCTATCTAGGTAGGTCTTTTTCGTACATTATCGAAAGCATAGTACGAGTATAACAGTCACAAGGTGACTTCTGCCTGCTATTTACATAAACTAAACACGTCTCACAATCGCGATTCGAATGAATAGCGAAGAGATTAAGATCCAAATCTAAAATGCCTAACAAAAGCCGGACACGTAATCAAAAAGCCTAACTACGCCTGGCAACGTTATCTGCAGCAGTTGCCGTGAAGGTGGCGCTATCTTGCAGCCTGTCAAAGGACGATCGCGCGGTGTTGCGTGACCTCGGAGTGACCTCTGGTATCCAGTAACTGGATAGTAACATTATCGTACAAAGAATTTGGATATTCTTTATATAAGTAACTTATCTCTGAGAAAAAATCTCAAACACATGCCTTAGGAATAGACTGAGTAATTTTATTATTATAATACCAGGTATGCTTCGGCTTATAAGGTAATTATTTTGTTAACAATTTTATTCTGCTGTAATAAATCTTAAATATTAAAGCTGTAGTATCTCATATGGATTTGAGATTAGAAGACGTTTAACACCCAAAGAAGTTTCACTTCAATATGATAAGGTATCTTCGTGTGCGTCAACAAGTAAAAAGCTATTTGTATGTGACATCGCTATAATAAGATAAAGGAATCAGTTGAATTTGTACGGATTATTTTTGACGTTATTCCTATTATCCGGTCATTGGTTCTTCAGCGTCATTTCAATATGTCATTATCGTATTTGGTAAGAGTCAGGTTACTTTTTTACCTGGTACGGTGAAGCAAGGAGGGGAGGGAAGTTATCATCTGATGATAAATGGTTACTATTGCCTGTCTGTGGTCAATGGAAATATTACCAAACAGTCCCCTATCATTAAGGATTCTCTTATGCACTCTTTGAAGAAATCCATGGTTTCCTGTAGAATAGTATTCCGTAACTATAGAAATCATGTTGATTCCACTTCGCATGGTATGGACAATACATCGAATGTCTCTGTATGAACGCGAGTGTCTGTAATTGGAAAATTTATTGCGACGTGATAATTAGTGTCGCATCAGCCTTTAAGTTGTACTTCCGTATATGTGTAAACAGTACAGACATTAATGTCTGACATTTCTGTCAGAATTTCTGTCGTAGTCTAAACGTACCGTAAGATAAGACCACGTTAGTTAAAATAGCCACAACGCCACAAGTAGCAGTGCGCTGTATGAACTGCAGGGAATATTAGTCTAGCGAGCCGCTATGCTAATGTATTTAAATAATCCTCCCGTCTGCGCTTAATGACTGTCATATAGGAGGCTACGGGCGTAAGAGCCGAGAGGCTTTAAATGATTTCCATACTTTACTTTGTTTATTATAGTCGTTGCGAGAACAAATCGTTTTCGTTTTCATGATTTTTCAATAGATCAACCAAACGATCAGACGATCAGTTAACTGTTAAACCATCAGTCCATATAAATGTTTAGAAGTTTTAACTTTTGATCATTTATTCAGTATTTTTGTTGTTTTATATCCCAATTATTTATAGTATTGTTTTGATATATTGAATAGGATTTTAGGATAACGTTCAGGCATAATGTCAATCACTAAGTTCCATAAGATCTTCCATTGAATCTACAGAGAATATCTATCTACACAATCCAAAACCAACCAAGTGTTGCCGTAGCCTAGCCTAGCCTAGTCTAGTGTAGTGTAGAGGCACTATATTATCTGCATTTAACTACCATGATACGGTACGACCGCGGGGCCGGATTGCTCTCGAGCTCCCAAGAGACACTCCGAATTGTATTAGGTATGCTGCTGGATTTTGCTTGCTTAGCTTCTAGTGCTTTTATCTAAACAAGTGTACGCAAATAGCTACGTTCTTGAACTGAATTTTTATAGCGTATATGTCCTTATGTATTTCAGTAACATAAGTCTTCATATATGTTCCACATCTTTTTTGTTGGATATTAGGCGTGCCTTATGATTATTTTTGACCATCCCTAGTTGACATTGGATCATTATATTGAGTACATTGTGGAGTTAATTACTTTTACTTTTATTAATACTTGGTAAATATTTGATAGATATTTTTCCTACAGTTAAAATCAATTAAAAATGAATTTATCCTCATGACACCGTTGACGACCGGAAGCTCACCTCAGTGTTCGACGTGGAATGACATGACGGCATTAGCCATTCCACCAAATTATGGGCGGTAGGTCATCGACCCACATTACTAGGGTTTCCGTTGATGAGCTGAATGAGTTGTGTAGAACTTCGCTGGCTTTACCGCGCCCGGTGAATCGAATGAAACACGACGGTACTTTCGTATAATTTTATTGTTCCTCGGGTGCTCCTAAGTATTGAATTACAGTTGGAAATAAAATCTGAGCAACTCAGAATACGAATCGTTAAACTTGAAACTTGTGGGATTCAAAATTAAGAATGATTAATTAGTGGCTTTACGACTGAGTGCTCATAGCACGTTGGTGAGAGGTGATTGATCGAGGTAAGCAGCGGGATGAAATCCGAAGTAGGATAGATGGCCGCTTATGGGAAAAATCCGAGCGCTTCCATACAAAAGGCAAACTGGTGAATGGACTGAATTCATGACTAACCCTTACTCCGACCTACATTATAATGCAGCAGTATATTTACCAGGATTTAGAAAATTAGATGTCCTCGTTTTCCTCATCCATTAATTTCTTTTCCGCAACCCATAAAGATTCAAATTCGCAAAGAAATGTATGGTCCTACGAAATGACTCCCTAATATTTCGCGACAGATAATTCTTAAAGCTGACGTAGACCCCGATTGAATATTCTGTGTGCGATTCGGCTCTTCTATGCTCGCAGTGACTGCAAATGCGAGCTTGATGGAGCTTTGTGGTTAGTAAAGGGGAATGATAAAGTCTTCCACGGCCTGGTCTTACTCCTGTGTCATGTACTCGTAATTTGGGTCTGCTGTGATCAGTTTATATTGAGATAATCAGGATGCACTAATAAGGTGTTTTTAGTATCTAGGAGTAAGGACTGGTACTGGTTAGCGAGGACATTATTCCCACTGATTGTATAATGTTCGCTAGCGAGCGAGGTGCGGTAGGAGGGCGGGCGGCAGGGATTCGCCGTCTGAACATTGCTCGGTTCTTTTTGAGAGAAATTGTATTTTGATATAAAATCCTTATACCGTTCAGCTTTTCTCTGCTTAATGATTTCTACCGAAGCTAACTGGCCAGATCCACATCTGGCCCACGAATGCTATTCCCACGAATAGCAATATCTTATTGGTTATTTTGAAAATATTTCGAATCTGATTTTATCTTCTGTACTTTGGTAGAAATCGGAACTTATTTCGAGAGTTGTACCATAATGTTAACGAATTTTTCCAAACATCTATTCTTCTTCGAGTAGTGCGTTACAAAGTAAAGAAGCCTCTCTCAATATGAAACTGAGTTACATTAGCTGTTGGCCCACTTAGCCATATGGTTGGCCGAATATTCGTTTTCTTTCAACATTTTCGCCAACATGACTACACCACGTGTCGGAATCCCTGGGCGGATGTGCTGCAGATTTACAATTCTTATAGCCGGCATTGGTCGTTAATGAATATTCCATGTGCGCTCTCTATACCCGCGTGTGAGTGTGCGCAGAGTTGAATTTCGTACCATGGTCGTGGCAGTTTCACGATTCACGAATAACTGACTCCAGGCGCCAGCTCGGATATTCGTGCCACGGTAAGGATAAATGAGGACCGACTGTTAAAGTCACACGATGTTTTAAACTTATTGCCTCTTATTGTTTACTCTTCTGTTTTGTTTAAAATAATAATAGTTCCTGATTGTTTTTGTATTGGATAATATTTACTGGCTAATGAGGCATAAGTTGATGATATTGATAACAATAGATTTGTAGTGATGAGACAAATCAACACGAGATTGCCGTTTTGGTATAATTTGTGGGTGAATTAGTTTACGTATAATATTTATAAGTAAGAAAAGACCTTGGGGATTTTAGTAAAGTCTTAACTTCAAATTAAATTTGCTATACGACGATTTTGGCATTTATGCATTGTAAAATAAACACCTGCTTTTTACGACACTATCTACAGTAGATACTAACATATGAGTATCAATGATTGTTATATTAAGCACCAACAACGAATTAACGCTTTTTTAACTACCACAGTTTCAAGACAAGGTACGTGACATACGGGCCGCGTCGATCCTGTATTCCCACGGCGAATTCGCTTCCGCATCTGCTCCATCAATAATTCCGCCAGGGAATGCCTCGCTTCTATGTCGTACTATCGGACTAATATATTTCAATTGAGCGGACGCGTCGTGACTTATTTACGGCACGCGTACGCTGCCTTTATTTTTTGGATTTCGATATATTTCGCAAAGTCCTGTGTGGTGTAGAAGAGCTTTACGTACAATGTTGACTGTCATTTTTGTCGTTTGTGATACTGTCACTGAGTGTCTGTGCTACTGACGCTTGCGACAAAAAAACGCTTGCGAAAAAGCTGTGACATTTGCGATCTTCAATCTAAAGATTTTGGATTCTATCGATTACTAATTTCGGGCGTTATTATTCTGCTACTTGACACATCTCAACATAGTATAAATACGTAATTAACGAGCAAGTTATATAATGTGGCTCGTAAGAAAAGTGGCGTTAATCAATTTGGAAGCTGGCTCGGGCGCAATCACGGACAGGAAACGACTCACGGCACCACGGCCCTCGTGAGGTTCAATTAAGCCCCGAACGTTACTTGCTCCGTTCGTTTATACCTGTACTACCCTTTACGTAAACTACATTGGCTTATGTTAAATTTAACTAATCATAGGTTATGTATGTATACGTGCTCAGGATTTCGATGTTGCATGCGATAGTTCGATCCAGTTGCATTGATCGTTGTGAAGTAAATTTTCTTCGTTTTGAAAAAGAAAGATTGTGTCAGCAGCATTGAAGTAAGCCAGTCGCTAAGCTGGTCTACTTTGGCAATCATTAAATGAGACCGCGTGGTCTAAAACTCCTCCGATGCACAAGTAGCGAAAGCTCCTATATCGATTATTCTTAACTTTAACGTTTAGTTAAGTAATTAAATTATTTTCTAGTGTCTTCAGTCTGTTTGTTCTGCACATTTCTTTTGATTTCTCAGGGTTAATCTATTTAGCTGTTCTTATTATAATGAAGTTAGCCTTAGTTTTATACATTGTGTAAAAAATATAATATAATTTACTCACTTTATATTGTTTTGTAGGTATAGTAGCATTTATGTGGCAGCATCCAGCCGTCTACAAACTAACTTAACTAGATTACTGTTTGTGACGTTTAGGCCGACTAGTCTCTACGTATAATTTACTCTGACCTGCTATGAACCAACATTTATCTATCATATTACCTTGCAGCTAACACTATGTCGTAGATAAAGATGAGAGGTTATAGACTATTCGAAATTTAAAATATCTTTTTGACATTAGAGGCGCGCTTGTAAAGATTTTACAATAAGGATTGTTATAAGGTGGTTTTAGGTTTTTGTGCTTTACCTAACTAACCTATTTCAAATGTTATTACAATTAATCTCGCCTATATTTAGTTTGAACACTTAATCTATAATTTATGTTATGCTCGCTTTGTTCCTTGAAACGATCAATTCGTTTATAAACATACGAAACACTTGTTATTCTCCGACTAACGTGGTACAAATTGAGAATATAATATGTCTTTAAACCTGACATATGTATAAGCTATGACGCTGTAAAATTTCATCCGACTTAGTAGGTATATCAGATAGTTTTTATGTGAAAGCATATCTACATCCATCATCAGATTTCCGTACATTATAAACGCATGACGCGTGCTTTTGAATACATTAACGACTTGATAGAACGTTGCTGATTGCTGACAGATTCAGCAGTAGTACACTCTTGACACGATGCCTTTGCATACACGAGTGTTATTTCGACGTATTAATTAAGTCCAGCATTAATGCAATGCGATGCAGTCCGAGTGTCGGTCGGTTGGCGACGTTTTGCAGTCCGTGCACGAATACTAATACCCTCCTCCTTTTGTTGCAGGTGAGTTTGCGTCGACAGTGACATTGTGACTTTATTGCGAGATACCTAAGTTGTAAGTATACGTAGAGTTTAACGATTAATGCCTGAAGTTGTCGATCTAATCCAAAATCTTCAGATTGAAGATCGCGAATGTCATCCAAATCTACAAAATAAGTGTGACGTTTGCGATCTTCAATTTGAAGATTTTGGATTACATAGGTTATTAATTTCGGGCGTTACAGATGACAGATTGGACAAGTGTGCTGAAGTCGAAATTGATGACGTGTTTCCGCTTATTATTCTACGTTTTATGGATCACATTATGAAACATGATAACATTCCACCCTATGCATTCGAAATTTCGAAACTGTACGCAAAGAACAGCTAGAACACAGTTGTTAGTTTAGGTCATTCGAAGACCTGACAATAATGATTGCCATGTAACGCCCATCTGGACATCTGATTCCTTCTAAAGCACGGAAGCACCCACGAAATTATTTCATCCGTTGTAACATTTTAGCTGATATTAGATCAATCTAAATATAAACGTGTACTTATATTACAAACTTCCATTAAGCGGACGGACGTTCATCCGTCATGTAAATGTCTGACCCGGTTAAAGGTCGAACTCGGGACTCCAGCTCACAGATTACCACCATCTGGGCCACATCGAGCCACTTTATTGTTATTCGTTTAGTAAGCTCAAATTTTATCTCGTCCAGTGGTCCTTGTAGATAAAAGTATTTGTTTATTAATTAATTTATTAAAATTCCAGTTTCTAGTTTTTTAGTTTCCTGAAAGTTTGGTATGGATTTTTTTAAAAGAAAAGACGTGAGAATAAAAAATGTGTCATAGAATACTTTTTATTTATCTTCGCCTTTCAGGACTTGTAACTTTGCATCATTTTTGATACCGGTAATTCTAAAAAGATCGTCATTAAAAACATGCTACTCTGCTGTCAGGTTATCTACCAGCTGAATTCTACTTATTAAGGAGTTATTAGGTTACTTATTACGTGTAATCGCTCGGTAGCCTGCCAAAAATTTTCGCGTTGAATGCATCCAAATTAAACTACCGTTTCGTGTCGACAGCAAATATTTCATGTCGAAAAAACGTGCCCTTTTACCTTTTGTTGTAATCAACTTGCGCTCAAAAGATTTATAAAAGTTAAAGGTAAGATTTATAGAAGTGAGAAAGGCAATTTTATAACACTCGACTTTACTATTTTTAAACCCTTTTGCCGTGCGATAATTTATCCGTAAAGCAGGTGTTTAATTAATTGTTGTTTCCACCTTTACCGGGTGCCGCCGCCCGCCTGCCTATAATTACATCGACCGACACCCGCGGGCGTTACTGACTGCTTCCAGTCAAATATTCGTCAACAATTCCAGTAATATGTATTCTGTTTCGTTTTTAAATTAAGGTGATGAGCGAGATAACTGTCACTACAGTGTCGCTGTTAGTACCTATAATTAGATAGTACTCGTTAAGCCATGTCTTTAGGTTACATGGATTGATAGCTAACCTTTTCACCAGCACTGGAGAAGCTTGGATTACAGTTCCAGGCCTCCTCTTATAACTAAAGACACGTTCCTCGTTAAGGGCTGATAATGGATTGAAGCCATACCCACGTTAGCGATTGTCAAGTGTTTTTAATCAGAGCAAATGTAAACTTGCCATTGAACCTTCAACCAGTAGAAACCGATTCGCAACCGCAATTACTTGGAGAAGTTTCTAGGCGCATCGTTCGGAATTGTCCTAGCCGTATAATACGTTCAACCGGTTCCCTGATCAATTCCGGCTGTAGTACCCGGCCGCGTCCAGTTACCAGGGGTGTAGGGTTTCGGCGTCGACGTGGCGCGTTCAGTACAAAGGGCCCAGCATCGCAGCCCCGAGCTAGTTCCACTGGATGTAATGTATACGGTAATGCGTAGTTGTGAAGTTCTTGGGAACGCGATGTTTACGCAGCGCTCTCTCTAGACGAGATGGGACCCGATTATGAGGAAATTTACATTTTAATGTCATATACTTAAAGAGATTAATGGTCGGTCGAGCTTGGCTTCTATAGTTCGTAAAAAATATGAGTACCATTTATTCAGGATATTAGCTCTTTAATTGTTTATTAACAACGTTGTCCGTTATAACAAGGTCGACAGTTGCAATTTTATCCGTTCATACGTTTTGTGTTTGGGTAATTTACTGTTTAAAATTTTAGCGGTATTTGGATAATACGAGAAGCTTTTGGATTCATTAATTGGTTTTGCAACTGTTGGTATTGTTTGGATTGGCGTTCCAATCTATCTAACAAAGGGTACTTACTAATTGAATGCAAATTGAATCTGAAAATTCGTTTACTCAGTTTTAGTGGCGTTCACGATACCTAGTCACATTTATTGGCGTCATAAACAGTCTGGTACAAGAACGATGTTTGATTTAATAATCCTTCATTACTTACGTTTACGATTCACGCTTCGTCCGTTACTTTCCCGAAAAGCGGTTAGAATTTTAATCTGTGAAACGTTTCAAAAGGTTAGTTAATGCCAACAATGCGCAGTTGGAACGGCAATAAGAAATAAAGTTGTGCTAAGTGAATTTCTTTGTTTATCTGTTGTCACGGAATGTGGGGCACGGTGGTTTTTTCATAGCAACTGCTACGGTGTGCGTCGGGGGAGGAGATCGATATCTTCTTGCTCGTTCCCCGTGTTTAGAATCGTAAATGTTTATGTATATTCCTTGAAGGTTTGACCTGTTTCCAGAAGTACTTTACACCTTTAGAAGGTAGACTTTATGGGGACCAGATGTTCCTCTTAATTGAGTATGGAAGGTGCTCGGGTGAAGATGGGCGGTCGGTTACCACTGCTTTGCGAATAGAAGGATGAGTTATGCGACGTGAATGACTGTGTTTAATACTACATCACTACTTCATCGTCTATCATCATTGGTTACTTTATAAATTTGGGACATATACACTATACAACCGTGTGCTTTACGTATATACGGATTAAACAGCTACGCCCTGGTACGGCAATATATTTTTTTACGGTAAAAAGAAATTCATTTCGTGATTTCATTAACACTCATAAATTTTACGTACTGTTTCTCGAAAATTTAATCAAGTTACGGGTGCGGCGAATGTAGTGAAATCTAATTTAATTAGTGAAAATGAGAGTCACTAATATCACTAATATGCAGCCTCGATGTAAACGATAGTTGCTCGAACATTGTTTGTGTTAGTTACTAATTAATGAATGTTCGAGAACATTGCGCGAGAAAACTTGCAGGTATCGTTGTAACACTTACTTGTTATAATTGATTGTTACGGTATAAAAGGTTAATAAGCATTGCACATATTTACTATGTAGAAAAAAAAATTAAAAGAATATGTAGGTACAGGTTGATCCTAAGTTACGATAAAATTATGACAATGTGACAAATTATTACCAAAGCTTTCATGCTCCGTAGGATAGGGTGAGATATATAGGAGACATGAGACTTGACCATGACATCTGATACCAGCCGTTACGGCATGTCTTATCATGCGATTTAACCTTGCGTTAGTAACACTAGTTTTATATGCATGGTTAGTTTGTACAGATTGAATTAACATAGGTACGGGGTTGAGATTAATTTATTAATATATCGTATTGGAGTGAACGTCGACTTAGGTACTGTTGATCGAGTTTTCTCCGGAACCAACTGGTATTGCAACGTCTTTAAAGGAATTACTAACTGCAGTACCATTTACAG
The DNA here is from genome assembly GCA_018249155.1 of Panoquina ocola ocola. Classification (NCBI taxonomy): domain Eukaryota; kingdom Metazoa; phylum Arthropoda; class Insecta; order Lepidoptera; family Hesperiidae; genus Panoquina; species Panoquina ocola. The sequence continues at coordinate 16,135 of DWKA01000392.1, forward strand.
TTCTAACTAAAATTTATATCAGGTGTTCATGTGTACCCTTACACTCGTGAATCTTTAACCTATTTTGCTCTCTGTATAAAAGAATACAGAGGTATAACGTAGGTAGGTTTGAGATTATTCATGATATCGTATTAGTGTGAACGTTGACTTAGAGGAATTACTAACTGCAGCACCTTTTACAGTCCTATTCAAAATTTGTATCAGGTATCCAGATGTAAGGGATGCTGAAATGGTAAGCTGGTTTGCTCTCTGTACAAAAAAATGTAGAGATCTGTACAGCGTAGGTAGGTTTGAGATTATTCATGATATCGTATTAGAGTGAACGTCGACTTAGGTACAGTTGATCGAGTTTTCTCCGGAACCAACTGCAGTACCTTTACAGTCCTTTACAGTCCTTTTCAAAATGTGTCCACGTGTACCCTTCCACTGGTGAAATTGCAAGCTGGTTTGTTTTTATAAAAGAATATAGAATATCTGTATAACGTAGGTAGGTTTGAGATTATTCATGATATCGTATTAGAGTGAACGTCGGCGAGGCAGTTGTTCGACTTCGCCCGGCCGTTCGCGTCCAGCGTCGATACTCCGAAGATTTATCGCACTGTTTTGTCCGCTGCGACCGTTTTTGCCTCATATATCAAGATAGAAGTTTCGCTAAAAACATTGAAAGCCAATGTCGCCATTCCTGTTACGGCAATATGCGCTACACACGGCCAATGAAACATAATCAGTTTTATTCGTATTGACGCAGACGTGTATAGGATGGAATTTATCGAGAAACTTTTTATTTAGGGTAACTTAAATGCCTAGCAGGCATACTTCAATACGTTAATGAAAAGTTACAAACGTTATAATGTTGCTACCTTTTCACAGTCTCAAAAGTGTTCCTGGGACTTGATTCATGAAGCTTTTTCTTTTTTTCTTACTTTTTTTGCAAAGACCTTAACTTGTCATAGGAAAAATAATAAAATACAATTATAATATACTAAAAACATTTATTTCAAGTTAGCAAACACCGCTACCGTTGTAACAAGAATCAAATCAAATCAAATAACTTTATTCGAAGTAGGTTTTTACAAACAATTTTCGAAAGAGAAAATCATCAAAAGACAACTGGAATTGCTAGGGGAGGCTTTAAGTTAATGATTACCTGCATAAAAACCCCCTCGACATTAATTCAAAGAACTAAATGGATATACTCCGGGATGTAATAAAATGGCTCTGGAATGTCCCCTGTCTATCTTTTTCTCTTCTCAGATGATCTCTACAAATCCCCATAACGGCGACTTCGCAAACTATGGCAGATTTCATTTGGTTATCTTCCCTAGATTCTGGTATAGTCATGGGCAAGTAACTTGGAAAGACGTAGGAAAGAGACATTAGATGCGCAGAAGTCGTTTTGCTCTGCTTTTTGTTCTGCGCATCTAACTGTCTCTTTCAGATTCT
>DWKA01000393.1:0-17541 GCA_018249155.1 Panoquina ocola ocola
TCAAAATGACATTTATATACATCGTTGGATTGGATTTTTTTTTCTGCATCCAACGATGTATATGTATAACTAATTTTGATCAAAATGGCGCTTTAGCATTTTACGCTTTCCACTGACGATATGTACATATTGACGGTTCCCGGTCTTTTTGCTTTAAGCGACATTTTTTAACGATATTGAGTTATATACATACATATTTAGAATCAGAGAATTTATCTGCATCATTTGAGCCGGGTTTAAAAACAAGTTTAAAAAATGTCGCTTAAAGCAAATAGACCGGGAACCGTCGATATAATATAGGTTAAAAACTGAAGTCGTAGCTTTTGCATACCTATAAGACAACGTCTTAAACTGCTTTCCTATTGACTTTTTTCTGGTTGGAATCAATTAATAAATATTTTTGCTATACTTCGAAAAATTTGCCTATTTGAAAATAACGGTATTTAATCGCTCATATTGATCGTGATCTAAAACCCTAGCAGGCAAAATATAAAAAAGTCTCTATTTCACTAAGTGATATGAAAAAAATTTTCATGAAACTTACTACTAAAAATTTGTTTCTTTCTAATGAAACACAAGAGTGCTTACATTATTATCATTATATCTGATATTTGTAGAGAAAGAACGGTTTGTGCTTTGAAATAGTAATGTATAAACATTGTGTGGGAACTTTATTATGCAGTTTTAGTAGCATCACGTACAAGGTTGTCATTTTAAATTACGGAAATGTCGCGCTTCTCATAAGTGGGGATTTGCAAAAAGGTGGTAATAAGGTATGCAAGCCCTTTTTCCTTTGTCGGCCACTCATTCACAACGTGAGGAGAATCTAGTGGACGCGTGAGATTTACCAACTCGCATGCAAAGAATTTTGGTTATGTAACTTAGACGAGTGTTTGTTTACTCATTCATATATTCCCGGCGTTGGCTTTTACTGCGTTTCGTGAGCTACATTTATAGCATGTTAATGGATTCAAAGTTAGAGCGTGTAATTTTAGAACAGGTATATGCACATAATCTTTCTTGTATTTCATCACGTACATATCGATACAATTCGCAGGATTTTTACGTCATAGTTCACTACGGTATTTTAAAGTAGATTGAGTGACTCATTACAAGCAGGTCTGTAACACACTTCTAATACGAATCTGCGTAATTATAATACGCGAACAAAACATAAGGATGGCTGCGATTACTGAAAATGTAGTTAAAATAATGCCCTCGCATTATGCCCGTTCTCGTTTATTATAGAAACTGAAATTTGTATCGTTGCGAGGTCGGGGAGGGGTCGAACGGCCATCATTGTGCCGGCCGGCCGCGAACGTAGCACAATGCCGACGCTGTGACATTTTCGCTAATGGTTCCAGGGTAGGCACAATAAAACGACAATACGACGCGAGATAAGGTGGCAAGTGAAAATTTAACAACAAGATTAATTTAATTCCGTCGTTCGCGGTGCCTAGAAACGCTCTGCTGAGCTAGGGTTTTGTAAGTGGCTTTACGATGTAAGCCTGTTATACTTGGCCGCTTTCTGTTCCTTTATCTGGTAATTTTCATACATATTATTATTTTGATTCGTAATATTACATACCGACTATAAAACCACACAATGGTCTGAAGTATAATAGTTTTATCTGAATTAGAATAACTCATAGTTTATTTCAAGTCAGTCACTTCACGTTAAGATCATCACTTTTAAATAACGAAATGAAATTTGCAATCGCAAACACATACAACAGCTTTAGCTAATCATCATAATTATTATCAAAGTCAACGAATATTATTAAAAATGAATCAGTGTAAGTGCATTTATTTTTATTTCAAACTTCTTGTTATACAAATGACATCATGCGTGTTTGCGTAAAGCTTTGACGTTTTGACCCGTAGACCGTTTTTCAATGAGGATTCCCGAGCATCGCTTTGAGCACTGAAAGGGTTTATCCGCGTTACTCTCCGGGGCTTTTATATTTTATCATCGTCGAATGAATTGCTTCAAAAGTGACTACAAAAAATCCATTTGCAAATGTCTCGTTGGATTTTAACAGGTGGAGATATAACGAAGATAAGGATAAAAATGCGTACCAAATTAATTGTTCTATGCATAGGAATATTTGATTGATTTAAACCTTTAACTGCTTGATTAAGACTTGGGTAACTATTGATTATTTGGCATTTAGGACAAATTGGTGGAAGGATTTCTTTTTACCCCATATTTTTTTCTTGTACAACTTTATTTATGTACAATTCCTGCATTTTGGTTAAATATTTTAACCCCATTACAAAATTACACTAAGTATAATATAAATGATTACAGCAATTATTTTCACAACCTACAGCTGAAATATAATATTCGTAATCATATTCACTACTTTCCATTTTAAGACAAGTTACAACGCAACAGAACAAAATATGAATAGTTTCATTCATACCGCAGATTTTTACAAAATAATTGTAGGCTTTTAGACAGTGAAGTGCATTTATCGTAGTTACGCTTGTTTCGTACAGTTTTATGCGAACTCGAGCCACGTTTACAGCACTTTATAAAACGGTTACTGTGTTATAATATATCTGCTTGAGGGCGTTTTTTGTGAATAAAGTTTTTATAAACGTGTAAACGAGTCGTGTATTGTTGTGAAGTAGAATTTCACGCAAACGCCATGAAAACTTGCACTTTGTTAAATGAAACCGACTGCAAAACTCTGGACGTGGACCGCAGGGACGTCGTTAATGGTGTCACCAGGTTACCTTGTTTATGTCGGACGTCCCACTTTTTTTAACACTACAGAATAATATATAAAACAATATTTGTTACACATTATATTTACACGCACATGCGAGAAAAAATGTTACAGAATAAATCTACGTGATTGTATTTTTTTCGCAATTTACTAAAGTTGAATAAAAATGTGTACAGAACGAATTAATTCGGTTTTCAATGCATTTAATGGTTTAAAAGTGGTAAAATATTCTGCTCTGATACAATGGAAAAAAGGTCAATAGAATGTAAAATTAAATAAGATGTCATGCTGCAAGTTTCATTTGTTATTATTGTGTTTTTTTAAGTAACAATTTGGTTCTATTAATATTTAATTTATAGCTTTCTCTTTGAAAATACTTCATCGTAAAGGTTACTTATTCTCATATAATTAAAATAATTGTTGAATGTAACTCCAGTTAAAATTAAAAATGGGATCCTGAACTTGTAATTACCTTTTGGCGACACTGGTGCCAAATGTACGCTTATGTGCGTAGCGTCCGCATACAACCCACGCTTAGTCCTAGCCAAACAGATAGTTAACCTAGTTTCCACGAACGCTATCAACCTCCCTAATTCTAGCCATCCGTATGATATTTCAAATTGTTGTTAAGTTTACTTTACATTTTCTTTGTAGTTTGAAGATTAACAAAAACTCGGTAATTAATAATAAAACAAAATGAAAGGGGAATGAAATGAACTGTAGAAACAATACTTACGAGGAGATAGGACTTACATTGCTATTTAGGAAGTAAACGGGATATTTTTTTTAATTGATCTGATATTGAATAAAGTTGCCAGTTAGGCACGAGCTTATCTTTTTCCCTGCATGCCGTCGAGTTATGAGCACTAAGATTATAATAATATGTTTGTAAAATGAATCTATAAAATATTCTTACCAATAAAATTAACATGAAGAATGGCTAGGAGTAGTAGATGCGCTAGGGGACCACCGCCGCGCGAGTGCGCGGCCGCCGCCATCTTGCCTCAACGCGTCACCGTCCTGTGCTGCCATCTGCCGCGTTCCAATTTCAACATACGTCTCGAACTTTTCATCTTCTTGTACAAGTAAACTATACTAACACTGTATAGCTGAATCTACACAGTCCAATCTGCAACAAAAAATAATACACTCTATTTTATTTATTTTGTGTTCAAGCTTTACTCGGCTGCTCTGGAAAAATGTAGTGACCTGAATAAACGCGAAAAGTGCAGTTGCAACATAAATTTTAACCAATAAGGTAAACCTACACACTAGTGAAATTGGAAAATCCAAATCTAATTTTTTCATTCCGAGATTTCAGAGGCGAACGTACGAGTATATCAAGCACATGCTGGTCGGTATTATATTAAACGCATCGAGTTTCCGTATTTTAAACGTATTATGAACACATAGAATTCTGGAATCTTCGCACGATACTCGAGAACGGTAAAATATTCGTATTTTTATTCACATTCCGAAAGCGAGGTAGAGAATTTCAGAGAAACAGTCGAACGTTATCTAAAATATGAGTGAATGTGAGGGCGCGCGGTTACGTGCGGTCTACTCTAAAAGAATTTGATATCGAATATACGCTTGCAGCCACGTACCTAAATAAGGACTTCGCTTTTTTCTGATATAACGTCGTTATTAGGTATTCTTAGTTGCTATGATATAACCTTACATTAGCTAATTATTTACTTAAGTATGACTATATATTTCGCAGAATAAGATTATGAAAACTTTATTATTGTTTGATATACTGAAAATTACGTTCTTTTTTTTGTTTAGATCACTAGAGGTCACAGATTGCAAAATGTCAATAGGTAGCTAATTCATTAGTGAGCTTGTTAATTTGTTGCTTGTTAACGCGTTCAAAACTTTTAAATGAGTAAGTTTTCCCTTCTTAATTTTATTGATTTATTTTGATCATTTTGATGTTATCTTCGATATTAATTTGATTTATATTTGATATAACTTCCTCAATAATAATATACCTTATACATTATAAATTCACATTTTTTTAAATTTCGTATGTACTACAAAAGGTACAAAACAGGGAAGAAACCTAAAACCCAAAACCAAAAACAACTAACCTTTTTACAAGTAAGTAAGTACTAGTACTAGTACTACATTTTTCCCTAACTGAAGCAAGGGCAGGCAGCTAGTCTGAAGATAAAGTTAATCACGGTAAAAAAAGTTAAAAGCGTTCCCACAACAAAACAGTTATTTTAATACTAGGAAATGAGTACGGTTTTATACAACAGAGAATGTTTTAACTACGTTATGTGAACTAAAACGAATATTACGTTTCGCTTTTGACTAATAGGATACTTTTTTATTTGCCGGTTCGCGTCCTGTGGTCTCGACTTATTTCCTTTGCTGTATTTTGTGAGAAAAATATAATCTTTCTCTCATTCGTACTGTAAATGAAGTTAGTTCTGGGTCGGTATTTTGTTGTAGCCATACGAAACAACGTAAGTTCGTTGAGGAAAATTTCATTAGGGTTGTAACTACTTCGCTGTTATATTAAGTTTTCAGTATACTTATCGGTAAAATAACTCATCAGTATTTTTGATTTAAGTCTCAATGTTATATAAATTTTAATCTCAATGTTAATACTGAATAATAATGATTAAAATGTTAACCCGGCCGTGATAATAAAAATACTTATTATCTGCTTCTCGTAGACATGCCTACATTTATCTAATTTGATTTATACTGTAACCTGGAATCCTAAGATTCTGTAATAAGTTATTTAATTAATACATATTAATAAAATTTTAGGTTCATAGTCGATAAACGAATCGACGAGATCGATTAAGTGCTTTATTGAAGTGTATGTAAGCTACTACAACGATACGCTTATCATAAATGTTGTAAAAGACTCTTTCTTTAAATATTATGAAATACTGGAGAACGCAACTATCCCATCTAAAATGTCGTTTTTAATATTTGATACACCTATATTATCTAGAAAGAATTAAAGTAAGTATAATGGATGTATGTTTTTTTTGCAATTGTTAAGTAGATAATTAACTGAAGATTAAATGGACAAAATATTGGGTTATTATACATTTACGGATAGACTGCATCAAGTATATTAAATTATGGTTATACCCAGTGTTTATACGTATAAATGACCTCCAAGCAACATGTCAGGAAGTTCATCAGATGGAATTTGAAAAAGAATACCAGCATGATAGCGCAATGCTGGTTGTCGGAAACGGTAATTAATGCGCGTCAACATTATGCACTTCCCTTTCCTAGTTCGTGCGATAAACATTATCATATTGACTGATGTTGTGAGCCGTACGTGGTTGGACTTTAATCGCGATTATATAGGTACGAGTATACTAGATCCCGCGGGATTTTCGGGATAAAAACTATCCTATGTGTTAATCCAAGTCACCCTCTATGTGTGTGCCAAATTTTATGAAAATCGGTTTGGCAGTTTTTGCGTGAAGCGGTAACAAATAAACAAACAAATCTACAAACTTTCGCATTCATAATAATTATTTTAGTAGGATTATTTTATGGTTTATTGAGTATCTAGTTATAACCAGCTTCCCCTTACTTATTTTTTCATTTCATACGTTTGTACTTACTTTGATACACACACACCCTAAATAAAATTGATACCTAACGTCACATGATTTAATGTGGATTTAATTTATGTATAGAATTAAATATTGTTATGATAAAATTGTAAGATCACCTAAGAATATGTAAACAACGCCATCTGTTGTCCAAAAGCAGAAGTAAATTGACATTCGCAAAACGACGGAATTTTTTAATTACTGAAAAAGCGACTCTAGTGACATCTATTGTCCATTTGCAAAACAATTCATTTAACAATATTCTACGTTTCATAAAAAGTAATAGATGGCGTTATTATAAATAATACTTTTTTTATTTACATTTAGGTAAATTTTATAATACCTACGCGCAATTTAAGTCAACTAATGCTACCAACAGATTATCTCAGCTGTCTGGAGGGTTTTGCTAGAACGTTATAATAAATTACGTACAGGTCAGGATGTTACGGAGGAAGCTGAAAACGCACGGAATTTCAAAATTATTGGGTATGATATTAGATTTGTGACTCACTTACCTAGACATTCATATTTACTACATACTTGTAGCATTCTTACTGTTATAATTTAAATATCATGAAGAATTCGCGGCATGGTGTGACAACCGTGTAGAAGTTTGTCGGATAGTACCTAGGTAGTAGTGAAGAAAAAGATTTACTGACTTTACTATTACGAAAAAAACTATACAAAACTCCAAACCGCTATCTATAAAAATATAATTCACAATAATTATAATAAGCACATTTAATTAACCACTTAATTAAAAATAGATAAGTACGTTACTCTCAGCACGGCTAAAGAAATTTCATTTCAAAAATATGTTACCGATTTTAAAAGATAAGTAAATCAACCTACAATGAAAATTTATACTTCATGTAAATTATGGCCAACCTCTTTACAGTTCTATTATAAATAATAAGTACCTATACTCGTAGATCAGCCGGTCAATGGCATGTACCACGTAGCAATAAACTTCTATATCTCGCCGCTTACAACTTACATTATCGGGCTGTGTGCGGATTGTGCCCACTCGTAAGTTACTTTAAAGTTATGCGCATGTATAGGGTGAATTATTTCAATTTGCGACTAGTGGAAATAGTTTCCAAGTAATAAAGTTTTTAGGGTAACTTCGCATGACTGCCTTTCCCTCGCGCATAAAGAAGATTAAGATTTTGTGTTGCCCGCGGTCTTGTTGTGGATATAAATTATACGATGTTTTTAATATGTACGTTAAATATAAACACTTATAAGATATTTATAAATTTGAAAGCGTAATTAATAAAATTAATGAAAACTTTGGAATGTGTTCTATTGACGATATTATACTCGTAATGTGATCGGTAAAAAAAACTGTAGGTACATTTAGAGAAAACTTATTTATACAACTACGACTTGTTTAGAGTTCATATTAAAAATGATCATACGAATCTAAAACCATAATTTAATTTTTTTACTGTAAAAATTACTTATCTTAATTCGGCCTATGCCACTTAAACAGAGCAGGATATAATACAAGTTTTGGGATGGGCTTAGAACACAGAAATGTCGATAAAAACAATATTTTTTTAGTAAGACGCTATTTCCAAATTTAAAATAGGTAATAATACTCTGCGTAATATAAACAGCAGGTAATTTCGTACCATATAATACACGAGACTAATTACAGTGAAACGACTCATCTAAATTCGGCATGTACCACTCAAATAGAGAGCGGGATTAATCAGACAAATGTTGGGATTGGCACAATGCACACAAATTAATGAAAACATTTTCGATATCGAGTTGTCAATTCCGACTCATTTGTAAGAGCAGCAATTATACACGGGTGTAATCAGGCCGCGGCCGCTCGTGTGGTCTCGATCCCTGATTCTACGGCGCAATAAAGTGATTAGTACGTCGGAAACGCTGGTTTCACTCCGGCTAAATATTGACTGCGTAGCGACGCGTTTCGTTTTTATTTGAACTGTGGTTTAACTTTAGCTTTTATTAGTAGCCTATTATGAATTCTATGGATTTTAGCTTGAAGATAAGTATGTTTAATATTAAAGTAGGTACTTTTAACTTGTGTGTATTATTATTTACTAGTGGTTCGCCCTCGCTTCGCTTCGGGAAAAAAATCCTATTCATCTAAGCGTGATGTTACATAGCCTATAGCCTTCCTCGATATTTGGGCAATCTAACACTGAAAGAATTTTTCAAATCGGACCAGTAGTTCCTGAGATTACCGCGTTCAATCAAACAAACTAACAAACTCTTCAGCTTTATAATATTAGTGTAGATGGTAAATTAATAAGAAATTTACTTTTTAAGTGGGGTATGATGACTATAATAACATTTTAGCAGTTGAAGAAGCTTATAACAAAAAAACTTATTAAGAAGCCTCTTCAAAACAATGTAACAGACGATACAAGGATATCAACAACGATATAAAACGACGTCGAATGTTCGAAAATCAATAGCCAGCCAATATGCGCCTATCATTTTGACATCTAGAGTTCCGCTCACACCAACAGGCCATCCCGTCGCGTGACGGGCCAGTTTTTGTCACGTCACATCCGCCATTCATTATGGCTACGCTGTGTCCGCATTAATTACAGAATACCCCTAACGAATGTCTGCCATACATGTTTTGAGATGAGATATAATACAGATATAATAAAGTTTTAGTGTATTTTATAGATACCACAATATTGGTAGGATAATTTTTACCGTTGTTGAAGAATTATTTTACAACAGCAATATATTGCGATAATATTATACATACATAAATAGACTATTCTATAGATACAATATATCTGGAAAGAAAGCTTGCACCGACTCTGAGTTATGTTCGTTTAGAAGTGAAACAAAAATTCTTTTATAAAATATGTTTTAAACTGTTATCTGCGCGGAAACTTAATTTATAACTTAATCGTAGTTACAAATGTTAAATGCATGGGATTACCAGTAACATAAAATGTGGATGGTGAAATATTTGTTTATATTTAAAATGATATTATTTTACTTCAACATAGTAGTAGTAGCAATTCATTGCAGTAATTTTAATGATCAGGCAACTGATGGCACCATCATTAAATTTAAGAAAATCAGTAACACCAAAGTGCAATATGGATGGTTTAAATGCACTTAGAATTTGGTAATGTGCAATTTTATATGTTTGGATTGTGATATGCAAAAACCGATTGATTGATTTTATGGCCAAATAATTACAAACCAAGTGATCATTTTATATATATAAAATTTCCATGTCACAGTGTTAGTTACCATAATCCTCCTAAACGGCTGAACCGATTTGTATGAAATTTTGTGTGCATATCGGGTAGGTCTGAGAATCAGCCAACATCTATTTTTCATACTCCTAAGTGATGAGGGTTGTTCACCCTTAAACATTTTTTTTATTCTTGGTCGAATTTTATTGTTTTTATTTTTTTATAATTTGGCATTAAAAAATACATACAACCCTAAATTTTTACTTTTTTTTATCACCAACCCCTATTTTTTATGGCCATTTTATAAGGCAATACAACTTTTGCCGGGTCAGCTAGTTTTATATAATATTAAATGTCTACGGAGAATGTCTACATAGTAACAAGCTAAAAAAGCTGTTATAATACTTACAAAATAAAACGTCAGTTGTAACAGTATGCCATGTATAGCAAGAGATTATCTTCTACACTAGGCAACTGACATTAGGAATTATCTGGGATCTCCTGCGAAAGGGATTATCGGTCTTGAGATTACATGTCACATAATACCTACATCGAGCCATCCATATAATATATACGACCAGGAAGACGTATGTTGAATAATGTAGATGATTAAGATAATATATTGCACTTGCATTGTAAAGACTATAAATAGGTCTGAAAACTTGTAAAATGCATGTGCACCTATTATAATTATAGGACAGTGAGTTTGTTTGTCCTTCACTTATGGCAAAACAAAACGTAAAGTATTTTTGTGTAAAAATATTTTCAAAAAACTTTGTATATTTTTTTGATCTTTCTGTAATTGCTCTTCTTTACTTTGAACAACTTATGCTTTACTAACCACAGTCAAAAATGTTTCGTTTGGGTTCTTTATCCCATTGATATAAATTATCCATGGCGGTTTCACACGGGTGCACTTAACTTATGTTACTCAGAGACAACAAAGAATTCTACTAATGAAAGAATTTTTACAATTAGATAAACAGTTTCTAAGATAGCCTCCTACAAAGTCACATACTAATTGGTATAGGTATACATATTTTATGCGTGAGTTGCATCGTAATCGGTTTTGCCACTTCTGAGATTAAGGGAACCAATTTTTGCTAGTAATGATTGTTTTATTATGTACTGGCTGACCCGGCAAAGTTCGTACCGCCTCAAACCAATAAATAATAAACGCGTAACAAATGAAAAAAAAATGCTTGGAAGGAATTAGGTTTAATCAATGTCAAATGTAAAGAAAAAAAAATCCAAAAGTATTTTCACAGGTAGGAATAGTTTCTAAAAAGGAACAAAATTGTTGTTTTTACTATATTCCTAGTATTTATTTTATATGAAAAGTACCTATTTTAAGTATTATCCAAACGAATTGCTACTATCTAACTATAAAATAGGTATATACTAAACTAATAATTTAAGAAAAAAAGGTTGCGCTTAAAAGCACGGTTTTAAATAATAGACATACAATTTAAAAATGGCAACGTGTAGCGCGCGGCGCGGCCGGAGAATCCATACCCGACACGCGGCTGCGGCGCCAACACAAACTTATTATTTGCGGTCGGAACCATAATAGTGTCTAAGGATACGGCCGCAAAATTAAGTTTGTTTTTTATTGTATATACTTTTCCGTTATAAAAAGTACCCGGTGTTGTGGCCAGGATGCTAAATAATGATTATACGAAGTTTCATCATAACCCAACCAGTAGTTTTTGCGTGATGCTTGAATATATGTACAGATAGACAGACAGACAATTTTTTTTAACCCCATTTATGTATACGGTATCGATCGACTAACACCCCTTGCTATTTATTTTTTTATATTTTCAATGTACAGATTTGATCGCTCTAAAGATTTATTATAAGTGTAGATGAAAATATGGTAATTATGATGAAATGGTCAGACACTGTTGAATAGGTTATGGCAAAAAATAAACAATATTTTGCACATATACCTATATATCCCCGCACTGAATAATAATATTATGTTTTAAACGGTATAACAATATAAAAGAACGTAAAAAAAAAACTAACTGCCACAGAACACTAAAATATCGGTTATATTCCTGTCACATTTCTGTTATTGTTCTCGTCCAAATTAGTTTCAAAATAACTTATCAAAAACGCGAGGTCTCTCTATTCCTTACTTGGTTCGTATGTCTATGGTTACTCGTTACGGTTGATCACACAATACAGCCGATGCAAAATCTATACGTTGTCGATTGGCTGAATGTTGTGTTTTTAGAACAGATCGAGGATTAGTTCATGCATGTATTGTTTTCGTTCTGACAGTAAACGTTTCAGTGATTACTTTTTGTTTTCTGTACGTGGAGTTTTATTGATTTTCATTAAGAACTAGCTGCCTGCTCTCACTTCACTTCGGAAAAATTATAGTATATTATTCATCTTAGCGTGATGATATAATTATAGCCTATAGCCTTCCTCGATAAATGGGCTACACTGAAATATTTTTTCAAATCGGACCAGAAGTTCATGAGATTAGCGCGTTTAAGAAAACAAACAAACTCTTCAGCTTTATAATATTATAATAGATAGGTAGTATAGATTAAATTCAACAAAAGAAAAATACTTTTGATACAAATGTTTGATACGACATACGAAAGATAAGTGTCTGATGGTTTGTTTTTTATTTATTAAATTTATTAAATGAATATAATTATTGTATTATTGGAATTACATTAATTTTTATGGATTGCATGCCTGCAGGTCTGTTACTAATCCTATAATATAATCTAAGATGTCTTCATTAATCGTGCAACAGATTATAATGCGAAAGTGGAGAATTTACAGCTCAATATAAATCATTGAATAAGTATTCCTCCAATAATTTATAGCACGCTTCTAGGCCGTTGTGAAGTAATGGATGCGCCTCAGATATCAGCGGTTACCGTCTTTAAATTACTCACTGTTCAGGAAGCGACCTCACTCCTCACTGCAAATCCACTTTACTGTATTTCCTAACCAGTATTTCGATAGCAAAGCCAAGTAAAATGATCGAAAATGGTAAAGCTTAAGGTGTTTCTATCTGTTTAGCTACAGATAAATGATAATACCAAAATATTTTTTTCAATTTTATAATAAAATAAAAAACTGTACGTTGTATCTCAGTAAATTCCGTGCAAACTATGATAACATCATATATGTATAGATAACAATCTATACACATATTGTAAAGCTGAAGAGTTTGTTTATTTGTTTGCTTGAACGCGCTAATCTCAGGAATTACTGGTCCGATTTGAAAAATTCTTTCAGTGTTGGATAGCCCATTTACCGAGAAAGGCTATAGGATATATTACATTACGCTGAGGTAAATAGGAGATTTTTTCCCGAAGTGAAGCGAGGGTGGGCCGCTACTTAGTTATAACATTGACTAAAAAAGTAATTCCGAACTTTCACACTAAGATTTATGCTGAGTTCCAAACCAAATTGCCGGATTTATCAGTAGTTTTGTCTTTAAATTACTCACGGTTCAGGAAACAAACTTCACCCCTTAGCTACAAATCTAGTTGCTGTTCCTCGCAGTAATAAGATAAGGTAACCGAATAAAATGACCCTTATCGCTGCGAAGGTGTAAGTGATTTTAGTTACATCCTTAACTTGCCCGGATGAAATATAGCAGGGAGTACACGGTATTAAGTAGATGTATTTTAAGTATTATCTTGTATCTTAAATTAGTACCTACTATTTTTACAGAGAGTTTGACAAGATGTGATTAAAATTATCTAGTGATAAAATATTCTTACATTTATTAAATTCGTGACGATAATTAGAAATAAGTTTATGTTTGGCCACGGAATAGTTAAATAAGGTTGGAACGGTCATGTGGGCGTAAAAAAATATTTCTTTGTACTCCCCTACACTATAATCAAAGGATACCCACATAAAAGAAATAAGCAAATTATTAATTTAATCGATAAATCAATAACCGATATAAAAGTAGTCAACAGTTTACAGTTAATTAAAACTCTTCAGAATTTCAGATGTAATATTTTCCGAAGGTTACCTTTGAATAATTGAATAAAGTATCAAAATAAGGGTGATTTACTCGGAATCCCGTGATATTTAACAAAAGACTGGAAATGAAATAAAAAGCTAAACGGAATAAATCGGCTCGCAATTTTTTCAAAGCTCTTAAAAATTTCCGTACACAGAAATTCATACAGAAAATGAATGGAATATTAAATTATGTTGGTCCTCGTTTTATATAAAACTGACGAAGCTTCTTGTTAGGCTTTCAAGAAGCTTTTAAGTTAATGAACGACTTATATAAAAAATCTATTGACTCTTACATGGAATATTTTATACAAATTCACGCTACTGTTGTCTAGCGGTTTTCTTTTCAATTGTCGTAGTTATTTTTACATTGTTATAGTTATTCTTTCTTTTTTACTTGCTAAGATTTTCTTTGTTTTACTTTATTCAATAAATTAATCGAGTTGAGTTGGGTGAAAGAGTGCACTGGGGTGCAGTTAGCAAGTTGGCAAAAGCTAGGCATCAATTACCTACACGTTACGTAGCTTAACCGATGGTGAAAAGCTTTTAAGTTTCTAAAGTTATATATTTTTTAGTAGTCCGAATCTTTATCCTTTGGCTTGGAGTAGGATTATTGTCGCACTTGGTGATTTAGTGTCTTGTAGTTGGTAATGTAGTTTCAGCGTGTAAAGTTTATATATTTTTTTCTTTTAACCTTCGAATAGTAATAATGTCCTGTTAGTAGTAACAAATGAAATCTCATATCACAAATTGAGTAGGTATGTAATGGAACGGATGTATAATTATATAGAATGTAATGTCTCGGGAGTATTATTAATATGAGGTTAAAAGGACTTATGTATGTTCTTCTATTCAACACAAAACATAATTCAGTGTGCTCTACCATCCAAAATTACATTATCACTTAAAATCTTCGGACAGCATAAATCATTCCAACACTTGGATGGGCCATTAACATTTTCACCCAACTTTTTCATAGTTGGTGAAATATGCCTAGTTGCCATCTAAATATATACAACTCAAAGGTGACTGACTGACTGATTGACTGACTGACACAGTGATCTACCAACGCATCAACGCACAGCCCAAACCCCTGGACGAATCGGGCTGAAATTTGGCATGCAGGTAGATGTTATGACGTAGGTATCCGCTAAGAAAGGATTTTGATCAATTCTATCCCAAGGGGATAAAATAGGGGATGAAAGTTAATACTTTTAACGCGAGCGAAGCCGCGAGCAAACGCTAGTCTTAATTATAAAAAAGACCGTAGATTTGTAGTAGGTAGACTATTAATGAATAGACGCTATAATTTTACGATCTTTACTTGAGTGTCATGTTGTTTTAAATTCACTGCACATTTACTACAAGCGCATAATGCAGTCATTCTTCAGGAATAATAAAGCGTAATGTGTCAAAGCTCGGACGTAATATTACAGGTAGTAAATGTGAATAAAAAATAGCGCAACAACTCTCGCAACATACCGACCTTAATAGCAAATGTTTATACTGCTAACCGACTTTCCGGCTTCCAATTCATTCGGACTGTACAATAGATAATATTATGTAAAATAAAAATGATGCGTATTACAAAACCGTTAAAAGCACCTACATTGTGTTTGTTTCAATATTTCTTTTTGTTTGTATAATGCTCCTGCTACATATTACATCAAAATGCTTTAACTAAGATATTACGAACATCCTAGCAAATGTAAATAATTGTAAAGTTATTTATATTAAAAAATGCATACATTATGAATATTAAGTATGTACATATATTGAGATATTATGCGATTAATAAGTGCTTTTTTAAAGTTACATTACCTTTATTTCTTTTAGTTCCTTAAAAAAAGTTTCTTATGAGAGTCTATTTCAAAGTTAGTAGTCTGAAAATAAAATATAACGTATTAATTACAAGAACTACTGTTTATAATACAAGAAACGAGTAAATAGACTTAGTGCAGTTACAAAAGAGCGATATTTTTGGTCGCAATTTTAAGACATATTAACATTTAAACTATTTAGTTATATTAAAAATATGTAGAAAACTTCTATTTAGTTATTAAAAAAACTACATTTAAAGAGCTTAATGTCTTGCGAAAAGTTCTAGTATATTCATGATATCAGAAATAAATTCCATTTTATTACAAGTATGTTATATAAGAGTATAAGGAGAGTATTGAGTATACTTGTTGAGTATTATATGTATAAGGAGTGATCTCGCCACCTTACATTATTAACAAGCGCCACCTGGTGTCAAGCTAACGAAATAAAATTGCTTGCATAAACTATTGTTTCACTTCAAGAATTAAAATATTGCTTATAACCTGTTATCGATTTTTTTGGCACAAGAACCTCATATAATATTATAATATTTTATCAAAATCGCTTAGGTTGATTTAGTTTAATTTAATAGTATAAAAAGAGAGATAATAGTAAGTATAAGATTAGCAAACATTTACGTGAACTATTATTGCAGAGTAGCTAAACACTGGTCTGATACATATATACTGAAATAACATTCCCTATTTTAAAATATCTCGGGTTCGGGCGCGTCCTGTTTACTTGAACAAAAAATAAAACCAAAGCTTCCAAGTTATCTTCTTTACATTTCCTCGTAATTAATAACTGACTTCATCAGTGAGTGAAACTTATTTCCTTTTGCAGTTTGTAAAACAAGTTGAATAGAAGAATATTATTCGTTGAATTAAGTAACTATTTTCTTTCACAATCAAGGAGCGGCAGTTATTTGTATAATTAAAAATATACAATTTTTATAAAACTGATTGGTATTAAGTATCTCCAAAAAAATCTGCCGCTATTTATTTTTATCAGGATGCTAATTTGTATCATTAAATAAATATATGTTTTCTAATAGGTACATGTAAATACAATGACCTACTGTATTATGCAAAGAATAAAAATGTAAGTAGATATAATATACGAATATACATTCATACAAATTATTTTTTGTCTTCTTAACTATTGAAAGAGTTTCATTCAAATTCAAGTTAACATTCTAGAGTTAGAAATTGGCATCTATTTAACTTATCTCCAAATTATTCCAAAAGCACCTATTTATTTTTAATATAAATTATAAGCACAAAAGCTTCGTTAATAAAATAACTTCAAAAATATTATATTGTACCAATGATATTTATTTTGTTCTTTTATAAATTCAGGGTTTATTAAAAAACACGTTAAAAGCTTAAGTAAAGGCACTTTTTATACTTTATGTTTGCAGTGGGAAAATACATTTTGCACCAATCCGTTATACAAAAACCCGTGCCCTAATTGATTAATCTTCTTTTTCGATATTTTTATATCTGAGGTAAAACCCGTTTACGAATTTAAAAACGTAAAATGTATTAATATAACTATGTATGTCATATTTATAAAAAATGTTATACTCTAAAATATTATAAAAAACACGTTCATTTACTTTAAAAGTTTTGCCATATTTTTATGCAATGAATTTGGAAAAGTTGTGTATTTATTTATGGAAAGTTTTCTAGTGACTAAATTAAAGAAAAATAATAACTTCAATAACAAGGTAACGATATTTTAAATTTTCTCTTTATTTTAAAGTAGGTGCTTAGATAAATTTAAATGTCAAAAATAATCATTTTCGATTACGCTTTAATATAGAAAATACATTTATCAATACACTACAAATATTTCTGTTTCAACGTAAAAAATAATATAATATCAAATATCAACATAATGATATTGGATCTCTGGATTATAGTATTAATAATTAAAATTTAAGAAATTTCCACACACATAGAAAGTAACTTGGATTAACACATAGGATAGTTTTTATCCCGGATATCCCGCGGAATCGGTCAAATTCTACGTGGGCGAAGCCGCGAGCGGAAACTAGTCATACATAATTATAAGCAACACCATTGGATCCTAAAATCAAGCATATTTTAATTATATCACATGAATAAAGTGAAATACACCTTTAAAATCAATTAAATCTTTTTATTACTC
>DWKA01000394.1:0-17541 GCA_018249155.1 Panoquina ocola ocola
GCATTATGCAAAATGGTAATAATTAAAAAACTTTTTTTAACATAAACTTATTTTGTAATCTGTTACGATTTAACTTCTTTCAAAAATGGGCGGGTAAAAATGCCCAAAATATTTTTAATTATAAGTATCTTATTCTCTTGTATGGCGGCATTTTCATTAATATCAATACTTATATAGTCTTTCCCCGTATGAGGAGTTGGAAACAGTTTGACAACAACGACAAAATGTTCCAATAATGCCTTAGTTTGAACATGTAATATCCTAGTCGTTTTATAGATTTAGAGAATAAACTATGACGAGCAATTAATATGGAGTTACTGATAAAAGTGATAATTTTTACAATCGCATTTCATATATAGAATAGTAATTTCAAAAGGATAAAGCCTCAATGTTCAGTTCATTCTCATAAATCTAAGGACGATTCCTAATATTTTAGACATAATCATGCGATTTAAAAATTCTGATCATGGTATGTTTTTAATACTCAATCGAGCAACGTCTATTATTTTTGCGAGGAGTAATAATTGTGCTAAAGTTGAGAAGTAATGTAATGTAGTGATAATTGAAATTCTAAGCAAATAAGTACTAAACTGGGCGAATTTAAAACGAAGTGATTGATCTCCGCTAAAAAAAGAAACCTGAGCACTGGGGTACCGCCGACATGAGATCGATGACAATCCAAGTCCTCAAGAAATACTAGCTTGACTTAGAATACAAAAGCTGTGCTAGATAGGGTATTTCAGTCGCCCCGTTTAGTATTTGTGATACGAAGAATTTTAATTTTGAGTAACTCGTTTTATTAGAACTCAATATTAAATACTGAGATAAAACAATATTATATTCGCAATAAACTTACCGGTATACAGCCGTCTTCAATAATTGGGTATCGATTATAATTTTGTATAGCAATATTTATACAATACTTTAATAGGCAACCTATTTGCGGCGTTCTGTGTATGCGCTTTAATAAATAAGAAATTAACATCAGTTGTTTCCAGTACAATATTACAGTGTACTGTAATCAAAGTGTATAGGTTAGGCCAAGAAACTTGGCCAGGCGGAAAAGAGACAGATAGATGCGCAGCAGTTCGTTTTTTAGGTACCGAGCCAATCACGATCCCCCGATACCTAAAAACGACTTCAGCGCATCTATCTGTCTCATTTGTTCCTTGGCCTAACCTATACTCTACTAGAATCCTGCTCGAAGGACCATTTTCAAATCATATACTTACATAACTGGGCGTAGACACAGTTGCCTTAGAAATTATTGTATAAAAATATTTATACAAAATTATAGTTGATGTGTTGTTTTGTTGCATTCCAACACTCTATCCAAAATTATTCGATAAGGATTTAAGGTGCAATACCTACTAACAATGTTGCGACTTTTTGACAGTTGGTAGGCTATTGACTTCGAATACTCGGTAGATAGAGCGTTAAAAACGACTGATAAGTCTGTCTTAGTTAAATGGCTCGTGTCAGTTTGAACCTATTCGACTTTGAATATAAAAATATTTATTTTAAACAATATCTGACAAAAATGTCAAAATCGGTGAGGTCTCTAGTTTAAAATCGATCTTTAAAAAAAGTACCCAAATGTAAATTGTCTATGAGAGTTAGAACGGTTTCAAGATCAATTTTAAACTCAACTGGAACTTAACAATCCACATTTAGTTAAAATAGAGGATAAAATTGAAAACATCAAAATGTTTTGACATTTTGAATTCTGACATTTCAAATGTGAAAACGTCAACTGGTCAAACAAATGTCAAATACATTAAGAAGTTTGCAAAATGCATATCTTTGTTATACACCGACTTCTATAGTACTAGTACGCTGAACGTAGTAAAAGTGTGCCCATTTGATAATCTCGCATCTTGGCGCTGACTGCTGTGCAGTAAGTTTATCAATGATAGTCGAAAAGTAAAACGTCAAACCCTTAATTATTGGTTTCTACGATCTTCGAGACTTTTCAAATCGGCACAAAATTCGCTATCACTTTATATAAGCGTAAAAATACTATAGATGTCAGTGTTATAATGTAACTTTGTTTAAAAGCTGTATCTCTTCGATGTTACTGTAAGGATCACTTAGCAATAAATGCGCTAAGGTCTGGTACTGGGAACTTGAGGTTGTGTCGTCGCGGGGGCCGGGAGGGGGGCGCCACAGTGGGACATTGCGCTGCGCACACGTCATCACGCGCTACGGCCTCCCGCGGCCATTCGCGTGCTAACTGCGCGCAGTCTGTGATACGGAGGGACGCGCATTGGGCCTGAAAGTGGAGAATTTGTGTTATTAGAGTTGGAGTTTTGTAGTATAAAGCAACCTAATTATGTTGGCTTAGCAAGGCTTGGAATAATTTGACAGATTTCATGGCAGAGGGTTCCAATACTCCGCCTAACGTCACTTCCTGTGGTACACAATACTTGTACTTGACTTGTACTTCATACTGCATTTACATACCTACATTAAGACACCAAGAACAGGCAGATACCTAATTCAGTAATTCGTAGGAAATAGTAAGTCCTTTTTTTGCCCTCACATAACCATCTGAACACTGACCAGGCTTTATGTTCATTCAAGCTCGTCCGTTAAAGCTCTGGCCAAGGAACTTGGCCAGGCAGAAAAGAGACAGATAGATGCGCAGAAATTGTTTTTTAGGTACCGAGCCAATCACGATCCCCCGGTACCTAAAAACGGCTTCTGCGCATCGTCTCTTCTCCTCCTGGCCAACTTCCTTGGCCTAACCTATACTATATGACACTCACCCCTTCACTAGTACATATACACGAGGTGCAAGGCGAGGGGAAGGCGGACTCCCCGACCGCGACGGAGCGGCCCGCGATGAGGCAGCCCTGCGCCGAGCTCTCGCGCCACGCCGACAGGTCCAGCTTGGGGAGCGACGAGCACGGGATGCGGGGGTTTCTGTGAACACGTTTAGATCATGTTAGAATAACTATAGTGATGAGTACCTACAGCTCGTGAGTCAGCTCCAGATGAGGCATCTCAATGGTTAACAGTACCTACAAAATACAGTTATAAATTATTTGCAATATAGAAGCGTCTCTGATTTTTAGGTACAATAGATAGCTACATGGCTACGTGGGTAACTGTACCATTGTTCTCAGTAAGCAGATAGATGGGAGACTATAATGTCTTAGGCTACATTGAGTTAACTTCATTTTACTCGCGCAAAGCCGTAACGGGCTACTAAGTCCATAATATTTTTTTTATTAATAAAGGTCACAAACTAGCTGACAATGCCACCATACTCTACCACCTATGGGCACCTGTGACAAACCTCAAATTATAAGACGAGAAATATAGATAACTTACAAGAAGTTACTAGGCAGATCGAAGGCTGCCCGCTGGATGTCGCTGGTGATGTCGTAGTTCTCGCACAGGATCTTGGAAAGCGTGGTCTTGCGCACCTCAGCCAGCTGCTGCTCGGTGAAGCGGCCTGGGTTGTTGCCGTTCTCGTACCTGGAGGTCATTGGTAAGGGGTTTGGGTTGAAATACCAATAAGGGATAGTTGTAGGGTTTAATCTATAGAGTTTGCTACTGATACCAGAGGGATAGCCAGGTTTTAGTGTTCCCCAGGGGGGAGGGGATTAAAAATAGAAGAACTAAAAGTACACAAAATAACCCTTAACAAGAAAAAATATGAGATAATAAGGGTGGTTGCACCCACAAAATCCTCCCCCTAGTTATGTCGTATGTTCGTAATAATATCTGGTATGTTCGTAATGCGGTGATGGATAATCAGCTTTAACCTCTCTTCAGTCAACCTGTCTTGAATGCTCTACTTCTGGTTTACCCTCCAAAATAGTTTTATCAACTACCATCAAGTGAACAAATATCCAATGCTCACCAATATCGATCACATTTCCGCAGCTGTCGGAACTGGATAGCTATGATGCAGGCGAACGTCGGTCCAACTAAACCTCCTTGTAGCGGCCGCTCG
Organism: Panoquina ocola ocola; assembly: GCA_018249155.1. Taxonomy (NCBI): domain Eukaryota; kingdom Metazoa; phylum Arthropoda; class Insecta; order Lepidoptera; family Hesperiidae; genus Panoquina; species Panoquina ocola. The sequence continues at coordinate 3,965 of DWKA01000394.1, forward strand.
CTCATACCGCCTGGGAATAGGTCGATGTCGTCTACTGTTGCGTAGATCCTCTTGAGCCTGAAAAGTCCAAGGTTATTAGTTCAAATAGTGCTTAAATAGGAATGACCTTGCGCTATATTATGACGTCATAGGTTATCTTTCAAGGAATAGAGGTTATTGACTTTTTTATTCTCAGATTGATTGCATTATAATTCACTTATGGACCTTTTAGAACGTGTGCTTTGTTATGGAGAAGAAACGACGAAAGAAGTCTCTTTTGTGACTATTATTATCTAAGTTGCTATCTATAATTTAATTTTGGAACTAACAATAGATGCATTTGTTCTTATTGTCTTTGCAGTTTGACCATTTAAGAGTCCAGTGTAGTCTGAATCAGTAGGTAACCTAAGTCATATCACAAAAATCGACAGCTACAATGTCGTAACATACCTGGCGATAACTTCATCCGGAATCTCTCTAGCCAAATCTTCAAACGTGGTAGCTCTTTTCAGGTTGCAAAGCGCCCTGTAGTTGTTATAACTTGGTATACCATGGTCTCTTGCTCTTTGGATGTTCAACGCTATCAAATCGATGCCTGAGAAGGGAACTCGTCGGTCCTCGAACAAGTGATTGGTGACTTCGCCTGTGATGAACTGATCCAATGTCTCCATGGGAGTTGATGCGATTCCACGGATCAGCTCGTCAACCATTGGTGGGTGCTGGAAGATATTGAAATTGTTGATGTATTTTGCAGGACTTCAAAAAAATTGCTGATATAAACATGTGTTGATTTTAGTACTCGTACCTAGAGGTCTGTAGGTAACATGTATGTACCTGTTATTTTTAATAGACTTTTTTCCGAGAGTCTAATCTAAGGCAAATAGAACTGCTTCTCACGAGAAAAATATTACCTTTATCTTTTTTACTAACTGATTTTTGAAATTTAACTTTATTATTAATGTTCCCAGATATCGGAATACTTACATCCATAAACATGTCAGGCCTGAAGAATCCATCTCTCAACAGGATCGGTGGCTCGACGGGCTGGAAGTTATGCGACAGTCGCGGCAAGTGCGGCCGGAGGAGCGAATGTCCGAACCTGAACGCTGCTGCGGCAAACTCGGTGACAATAGCAGGGTTGCAAGTTGGGGAGTATTCGTTGTAGTAACCTGGGAACGGAGAATTGGTAGAATAATTTATGGTGAATAATTGCTAACTACAACAGTCAATAAGTAAGCAGAGGAGTCATTTGATGGAAAATGAGCCGAAACGATTGGGGATGCGTGTGGTTAAGAAGAAACGAATTAACTTTTAAATCCTCAGCTCCCCATTTGGAACAGTAGATTGGCGACTGAGTTAAGCAAGAAGACAGTATCCAGTCACATTAGCTTATGCGAAATATTTGAAGGCAGTAGGTACCTGATGGCAACAACTTCAACCCATAAAGGTTAACAGCGTTCCAAGACAGCAGTCTGGGGAGGAACTCGTTGTAGATGACGTGGGTCAATTCACCAATGAGAATGCGTCGTGCGTTCTCGAACAACAGCTCAGCGTCCCAGTGAGGGTTGACGCCGCGGAGTCCTTCCACCAAACGGTTGTGTTCACGGAGGAATACCGTATGGATAGCAGTCAGACCGGGCTGTTCTGATGCTCTGCCGTCACCTGGGAAGAAAAATGAAATGAGTTCATTATTTTTATTTGAATTTGTTATAAAATGGTCTTATTTTTTTTTATAATTTTAACGAAACCCTAACTTATCAGATTTTAACCCTCTTTAAAATGGCTTTTATTGAAATGTAATTTATTCGAAAAAATGTAGAAACTAAATGATCGTAATTAGAGTTTCTTAATCACTTTACCGACACCCTGATACACTAGCATCTAACCCAGTTTTAAGCCGCCATAAAACATCTTTTGTTAAAATGTAACTATAGGTAACTTAAGTAGTCAGCATTCTTAGCCTCCACGAGACACCTTTTTAATCCCCGACGCAAAAAGAGGGGTGTTATAAGTTTGACGTGTTTTTGTGTGTATCTGTGTGTCTGTCGGTCTGTGGCACTATACCTCTCGAACGGATAAAGCGATTTCAATTATTCTCAAACATAACGTAAGTATCTGCAAGTAATTACCAGCAATAAAACAGTATCCACTAGCAGCCTTGCACTCGGGGTGGCTATCCGATCGCGGCAGCAAATCCTTGCCATTGAGCGAGCGCGTGGTCGCGTTCATGCGGCCGTTGAAGCCGCGCAGCTTGCGGACTATGCACGGGTTTTCGCCGTATATCACTGAGCCGTCGATAAACGCGGAGTTTTGGTTCACTTGTTCTCTTGGACCTGGGGGAGAAGTTAGGTAAGGTTATAATGGAGTGCTCAGTAGTGGGCCTCAAATGGGTTGACACCATAATGGAGTGACCAATTGGGGAAGGCCTATTTCCAGCAGTGGATAGATAGGTCATAACGTCTAACATATCTCAGTTTCTATCCCAGGAGTGATGGTGTTCAGAATATCGGACTAAAAACGCCAAATTCTAAACGCATTAATGAATAATGGCTATTGAATCACTTTGCATATGAAACTCGGTCCAAGCAGTTTTATCATTGGACTAATCATCTAAGTAGTAGGTACTTAGTAAACTTAAGTTTAAACAACAACTCCTCACCAAGTTGCTGCTGCCCTGGCAAACTCCTCATGAAGGGGAAGCAGAGCCGCTCGCCGGACGTGACGTTGACCTCGGGGTAGTAGTGGTCGCCGCGCGGCACGGGGAACGGGTTGCACTCGGGGTGCACTGTGCGGGGAGAATCGCATGATCGGCAGTCCGGGATGGATTCGTGGAAACCTGGGGAAATAGAAATAGGGATTATTCAAGGGAGTGAAAAAAAATAGTAGAGACATTGGGCTGTGTTAGAGATTGTTATTCTTAACATAAGAAGCAAGCATTAATTAGTATTAAGAATAAGCAGAAGAAGAAAAAGAAACATAATTACTGTAGTTAGGTACACTAAATCATAGATAATATTTTAAAATAAATAATCTAAATGAATGTGATGTTTCTTAAATGATAAAGTAATGATGTCATTACTTTCACCACTATGAAAATAGGTTCAAATCACTTTTTCCGCATTTTTAGGGACTACTTAAGTACCAATAATCTTCTTGTCATTATTCTTCTACACTAACCTTTATGTATCGGTGTCATGGTAAGCTCGTGATCCACGAGTTGAGCGAACTGCATCATCATGAGCGTGTACCGGGTGTGCAGGTTGGAGATATCCGGGTGGATCACCGTGGATATGATCCTGGGGGAGGGCAGCGGGGTTCCTGTCACTGAGTTGATCCGGGGACGGCTTACACCTGGATACAAAGAAAACTCGTTTTATTGACGCTTAATGATTATTAAGAGTACATGATTACCTTGCTGACAAAGGTGGTGATTTCAGTTTTGAGTTTTTAAGATAATGTTAAATTTTAAGGCCATTTGACTATCACGACAGTGGCGTTCAGAAGACGATTGACTTGACCCTATTGAAATGCTTATTATGTTCTTTATTACGAGTAGAAACAAAAGAAAAATCTTACCAAGAACTTAAACTACATATATTATGCTTTTGGTATTAACCATGAGCAACATTTATCCATTGCAGACCATTTAAATCGGAGTCAGGTGATCCCTCAACTGGTTTATCAGCTATTATCATAGTACCATTACTCACCGTCTTCATACACGGGTGGCAGCAACCTTGCGAAGGTAGTCAAACTTTTCCCCAAGTTAGGGTTTCGGAGATTATTGCAATATCCAGTATACGTTCGGAACGGGTTATCCGGGTTGCAAGCTCCCTGATCATCACACTGCGGTTCGATCACCGGCCCGGATTGATCTTGACCGATGAACCCGCTTATATCAACTGATTGTAAAGAGTCAACAAAGTCGTTAGCGGTCCCGAAGCCGAGAGAATCGTCGAATATCTGACGCTTGCGACGACGGCTGTGGAGGTTAGGATTTTTATTAGTTTTTAATTTTATCGGAAACTTAAAACAATAAAAGTGGGGTGGTCTTAAAATTTTCGTGTTTTGATTGGGGGCTTGAGAGTAAGTCTTTTTTTTAATCACGCAAAATATGATAATAATAATATGTATAGTTGAAGTCTTACCCATTATTAACAGAGTTGACTAATTCGTTGGTCGCAAACTCCAGGAAGAGAGAAGTGTTAGCCAGCTTCAAGGCGTATTTGTTTGCTTTAGAGAAAGAAGCTGCGGTGCCAACTGGAGATTTAGGATCAGCCCCTCCACCTATATAAAAAAATTGAAATTTTTACAATGACAATTTGCCAAGAATACAATATGGATAAATAGTTTAAAGATGTTATGTAGTATAACACAATAAAGTCTTAACACCATAACAAAATAAAGTGAGTTACTCACGCGCCTCCCACAGCATGTACTCCAAGCGCTTCCTCTCAGCCATCTCCTGTTTAGCCTTCTCCAGGGCAGTGGTCAGCATGTCTTCCGACAGTCTCTCCGCTGCTTTGGCTCCGCTCTCATCTCGCCACGCCTGCAACTCCAACCGGGAGTGTTGGGAGCAATGCTGGCCTGCGTTCCTGGAGACAAGGGCAACAATATATCTCTAGTCATCTAGTCATAGGGCTATAGTTATGGACAAGTACATAACTTGGACGGAGGAAGAGACATTAGAGTCGTTTTGCTCTGCGTTTTGTTCTGCGCATCGAAATATCTCTTTCAGATTCTTGCCAAGTACCTACCTTGTTATTGACTGTATTTTGATGATATTTTAAATGACAAACAATTCAATAATTACAAACAACCAGCTGACAAAGCCACCATATTTGGAAATTATAATAAAAGTTACACCAACATTGTAAACCATACGTTTACCAAATAAGACGAATATAACATTTTGGCACGAGTAAGTACGACATAAAATTTAAACTTATAAAAATAATATGAATATTAAACTACAATAATAGACGAAATAGACTACAAAAAGCTATTGACAACATCATTAAACAACAAATTTAAGTTGCAACGGAAACTAAACCTTAACACCAAAGCATAAAGTTCTAGCACTTACAAGTAAGGGTCCTCCTTGACGAAGGCTTTAGGCTGGATGTTAGAGAGGGTCTCGTCCGCGCCGCAGAGCATGCCTGACAGCGTCACCTTGCGGATAGCGCCCAGTTGTTCCGGAGACAGCGATGAAGGGGGAATGTCGTTCTCGTACCAGAACCTTTGGTAATCAAATTGTTAACTTATTATTATCTTAATTAATTTGGAGCTAATTTAATAATTTACTTTATTATACAAAATATAGTCATATTTCTTATACATATGCAGGGAAAAGGGTTCTCCTAATTTAAGTTTCATAAAACGTATCTGAGGGTATGTAAGTGCTTTATAATAAAGCTGTTTTTATTTTATTTTGAGTTAAACGATTGAGACGATTATGGGTTGTAATGATGATAATGAATGATAATGTAAAATAGGATCCATTCATTCATCATTCAATATTTTTCTGCTGAACATTACCTGTCACTCTTCTTCAAGTTTCCGAACTGTGAAGCCAAAATGCAGGCCAGAGTAGATCCTATGACGGCTCCAGTCGCTGGTTTTTCCATGCTTGCAGCAATCATTAACTCAATATCTTCTGCGTTTCTGTTGAGGAAGAGAGCATTAGGTTAGTATAATTATAAGTTAGGTTAGCATAGCTGCTATAACTATTGTACTTTTAATTGACATGTAATATTGTTTCTTAAAATAAGTAGAGATTACCGAAGCCTTACCTATACATATCAGCCATCATTTCCTGATGCGTCCTATCGAAGCCCAGTTTCTGGAAGTCAGCGTAGGACTTGACGTTAGCCATTGGTTCGCACATTCGGAGCACTCGGAGGTAGGAGGCCACGCCGTGGTCCCGGGACCGCTGGAGGTCCCACTGCGCGGACGGGGCGAACCGGGACACGCTGTGAGCGCTCGTTTTCGCTAGATGTTCTACAGTTATTGTTGTGTTAATCTGCAAAGACAAAATGTACAAATGTATGTTACATTTGTGTCAATTTTTATCAATAATAAAATACTCTGTTCATAATTACAAATCAATTTTCCTAAAAAGGCTGTCAAAATGTTAGTAAATATACTGTCTGTTGAGACCTTAGTATCATCTGTGTTCGTTCATTTTACTTTAATAGCTGCAATTCTCATTAAATCCTCTCACTGTTTTATACAGCCGATATTACTATCGTCCCCTGTCGCCTATCTGTCGAATGTTGGTTTTACCAACTCAGAAACCTTCGCCGGCTCATGTACTACAAATGATCAAATGCATAGTTTACGATTCTATTACCTACATACATATGTATACCTAGACAAATATTATTATATATATATATATATAGAAAAGAAGAAGAATAATAAGATATAGGTATAATCTTACCAATTTTTCGTTCATCATAGCATCAAAGATAGGCGCGACGGCGACCAGCTCGGAGTAGGCGCCGGCGCGGTTGGCGCTCGAGTAGCCGCGCCAGAAACCCAGTGACGTCAGCTTCAACTCCGCTTTTGACATGCCGACCTTAAAAAATATATTAAATTAGAATTTGTTATTATGTATAATACAAATTCAACGATATTGTAAATATTTTGTAAATAAGTATACATAGGTATAATTATGTTTTCCATTAAATTACTTTGAATTAAGTATATTATTTACATACTTGCACTGTAAGGGTCTATTATTATAGGTTAACTAACAGTATGATTTATCATACAGGTAATAACAGAAACCACATACCTACATATGTATATGGAACTCTTGAATAGGAATGAGATAATGATTTAAGCAATAAAAAAAACTTCACCTCTCCCAGCAATACAGGCAGGAACTCATTGTAAGTGATGTGTTGTATGATGGCAGCGATGGCTCGTCTGGTCTCCAGAAACAGTACATTGTCTTCCCAGAAGGGGTTCATGGAATACAGGTCGCCGGCGATACGATTGTGCTCTGACACCAGGGCCTTGTAGAGTGGGGCCGTAGGGGAACCATCGTTGCATCTGGGGGAAGAATAAATTGTAATATCAAAGCAAATCAAAAACCTATAGCGTTTGTTTATATAGGTATCATAGATAAACTTGTATTTTTTTATTCTACTACAATTTCAGTAAGGTTCTGCACCATGGAGGAGAATAAAAAGGCGAAACAAACTCCTTAGCACATCTTTTAAACAAGTCTTTACTAACAATTTAGGTAGATGTATACCTATAGGGTTTACAGGAAAACAATATAGCCTAATCTGAGCGGGTACTAATATCTATCTAATGTCATCTACTGCTAATGAATAATGTTCTCGGATAGATTCAATACTAGTTGCGCTCACCTGAACAAAATAACCACCGAGTGTAGTCGCTTATATTAAAAAAATGTATTCAGAGACTTTCTATTTTAGTATTAACTTTATACTTAAACTTATAAAAAGGTGCTTATTTCAAAAGATTCTACGACAAATGTGTCAAAGTAACACATACTATTAACTTCCGTTTGTTAGATAACCTTTACCTTGCAATGCATTAATAATGAGATATAGTCAAATTCATTAAAATATCTACTAAATTCCGACTATAAACGATGCGCCGATTAAATCTGAACTATGGCTCGGCTTTCAAGTTATGTCAAGTTACATAAAGGTTTAGGTCGTTAAAGTAGCTAGGAATGGTATTAGGTATAAGGTGCTAAGTTCACGGAGAATCAAATGTTAAAGTGCATGGAGCATGCATCGATTTTGATATCAATACTATACTTGTTTTGCCCTTTCAATAATGAGGTGTTACGAAGTTCTATTGAGAAAGCATATTGATGATTCCTCTCTAGATTGTCCCTATTTAAAAGTAGATCACTATATTACAAAATTATAGAATAAATGCCAGCCCTTCTATTGTTTAGAAGGGCTTTACTAAACTATTGTCTTCAAAGATTGCGTTGGTTTTAACAACTTTGAGAATCGTTGCATTAGATGCATGTGTAATCTATGTAATACGCACGACGTAAACCTGCCTATCTAACATCCAATCGGTTTCACTATACGATCCTCGGGCCAATTAGACGTAAGCATACACCGAAGCGAATAGGATACAAGTATTTATCACGATAGAACATCACCGTGGAAACAATGGAGTGACCCAAGCGCTTTGGCAATGCATTAGCAACGTGTGGGAACCGTTCACACGCGGGAGGTGCAAGTCTGAGACTCGCCATCAATACTGCTATAAGACTGGTTTGACACTAGTTTTGTATGGATATGAATGCAAAAATAAGATGCTTATTCAAAGTTATAAGATTCAATTATCACACTCAATATAATGCATGTCGCTCGTCGGCAAGAAAATTTAAGAAAATTATTGAATACAATCTAAAATAAAGAAGACTAGTGGCCTGCCCTCGCTTCGCTTAGGGAAAATTTCACTTTTTCATCTTAGCGTGCCTATAGTATATAGCCTATAGCCTTCCTCGATAAATGAGCTATCTAACACTGAAAGAATTTTTCAAATCGGCCAAGTAGTTCCTGAGATTAGCGCGTTCAATCAAACAAACAAACTCTTCAGCTTTATAATATTAGTATAGATGTATTCTTGTAGCTTTACTCTTTATCGAACAACTTGTGTAATCACTACAAACTCGCGAAACATAATTGATACATATCTGACAAGCGGCATTGTATAGTCTAAAATCTAGGACAAATCAAAACCTAAAGTCCCTTAAAATAATAAAAAGAAATAATAAAAACCAATAACGACATTTAATTTAATAAATAAGTAATTAAATAATGCCTTTCAGAAAGAAAAGTTCGCTCGGTCAACCAGGCGGTTATTACAATAAATATTGGTATGCGGCCAGTAACCGCAAGCAAAACACAATTATCCTTGAAAAGTATAGATGCAGGTTTGTAAAGCACATTGTTCCATTTAGTTCACATACTCGTACGAGTACCTACTTAAAATGTTTTCAATACATTATTTATCGCTCCATTGCTTCGTAAGTAGGTAGGTACTCTTCATAATAATTGTGGAAGCCTAGGGAATTTCAAACAGCAGTTTTAAAAATTAGTGTTGTCGTATGTGGTCAAGTCAGATATCGTGTTAACGAGGAAATGTTAACTAGTCGGCTGTTTAACAACAACAACTTAATACCTAGAAAAATGTTGCTTAACCCGAAATTCGAAGCAGTGATAGCCTAGCCTAGTGGTTTGAACTTTGGTCTTTCGAACGCGAGGTCCTGAAATCAAATCCTGCACGCACCTCTAATTTTCTAATAGTTATGAGCGTATTACAAGTTATTTATCACTTGCTTCGGTGAAGGGAAACATCATGACGATACCGGCACACCTAAGAATTTTCCATGCCATTTTCATAAAAATGTGTGTATCTATGTCATAATTTTTCTCTCATTCTATGTGTGTGTCCGTTCATTAAAGAGTATTAGAATACGGATAAGCTAGGTACTTTAACTACTTTAGTATGAAGATAAAGACAGATACAAATCTTACTTGCGGCACGCCGATACATCGAGTTTGCCAGCGTCGTACAGGCGGAGCGATCTAAGCTCCTTTTCTGAACTTCCGTAGAGCGCAGATCCGTCTAGAAAGGACGTCGCCAAGTTCATCTGTTCACGATTTTCTGTGGGAATTCAAGTTAGTTAGTATTAGAATGTTGTCTATGATAATTTCATGTTCATTGTTTATAAGTTATACAAATAAGACAGGTATACCTGATAGATAAGTGCGTAATAAATTTCAAGTAACAAGTAATTCAGGAGATATTTTTATAGTCGTACAAACTGTTATGTTCTCATTATACCTTTTTAAGATTTATTTTCTAATTCATCCCTCAGTGCTCTTATGCTTTTACTTTTACGATTATTACATTATTACATTGTTTGTTAGTAGGTGGGTTATAATAATTTCACATTCTGCCCAATCAAGCTACCTGTGGCACCTATGAAAGGTGTTTGTCCATTACGTATATTTCGTTTAAAAATTGAAATACGTATAAATAAATGTTTAAATTGGAATTCTTATATTTTACCCTAAGTACCTACCTCTTTATATTTTCCTATTACAGAACAAGAGTGAAAACACAAATTCCAACTCATACCTATGTATACTATAGAAGTATTGTAAAAATAAAAAGCAGCTACTTAAAATATGTACTCAAAAAACTCAAATAGCATTGGAATGTGTATTCCAATGTTTGCTGTAATTCGATTTAATCCAAGCAATTTCTGTATATTACCGGTTTACATTCGTGCATTAAAATAATGCTCACGAGCTTGTAATAAATCAAATTCGATATGCTAATACGGCATGCCAACATCCCACGGATTCCACGAGCTAACAAATTTGATTTAGTTGTCTAAATGCTGTCCGGTATAACAATAAAAATATCAAATCTCGTGACTCACGCATGAGTTAAAATGTACATGCGTCAAGTACTTCAGTTAAGATTTAATTTAATAGTACTTAAGCAGTGAGTATATATTTAATAGTAATTAGATGTAGGTCGATTTATGATACCTAATAATATAGCTCCGCCGAATATTACCTCATATTCGATATATGTATAATTGTATATACGAGTATGACTGTTTTGTATTTATTATAGCATACACACAAGTGTATGTATAATTGTACTTGCTGTAATTTCATAAATTCTCCAATGGGTCTCTAGTTGCCGTGACTTTAATAACTTAGCTTGTATTAAGCAATAAAATTAAAAAAAATTGAACTTTCAATAAAATATGCTGTCCCATTATATATGATGAAACATATTGCTACAACTTACTCAACAATTAATAAGTTTTCTTTGATGAATAGAATACACGCACGATGAAGTAAAGTGCATTGCTCAGAGTAAATGTTCAATTATTTCATTGGAGCACGAAACACTTGATTTTCAATTTTAATATTAGCACTTATCTGATAACTAAGTATTGAATTATCATTAAAATCGAAGTCAAAATTTTTTAGGTATTATGTTAATATACAGTTTTTATTCTGAATTTTATTAAAAGGCACACAAACCGACCTCACAGAAACATTAGGTATAGTAAAATATGCATATAATATCGGATAATGTTTTAAAAGAAGCTTATGTTGTGAATTAAATCGTTCTGTGTCAACTTTGCTGTGTCTTCTCGATCAGGTTTTTAAAACTGAATGAATTATTATGTAAATAATATAATTATTTTTCTTTACCAAAACATAATAATTAATTATACGTACCAAATCCACATGAATCCAGATTTCTTGTCGGCGCCGAACGGACATAATCGCAATGAGCGCCTTGGCATTTCTAAAGAAAAAAATAATAAATATAATTATACATAATTATGAACATAATATAAATTCTATTTATTATACACCAATAAGATTCTCAGGCGGTCTTATCACTAACTAAAGATCTTATAAAATTATTATGAATATTAAAAGAATTGTAAATTAGGAACATGTAAAAAAGGTATAGGTACATATCTATCTATTAATAACACGAATAAATTGTTACAGAAAATATTGTTAGGATACATTTATAAAACTTATATTATTATATTCTAAAATAGGCAGTTCGTTGGGTAATACACACATGAAATTATTTATCATTTGACCGTGATCTTCGTTTATTTTGTCTATCAAGTATCATCATGTCAAAATCTAAAATGTCTGTTCTAAAATCTACGGGTCAAGGGTATAATTATTATTGCAGTATTGTGGGATCATCATTACGATTTTAAAGTTTATGTTTGGAAAAGTATTAGACTACAGGCCCATGTTGAAAAAAATATGGGTCATTTGAACCACCAGGTGACCTATCTAACAACTATAGGTACAAAAATCATGCGACAAGGGGAAAAAATCGAGGGTTGCAATTCCCTCTTCTTCCGTAGCCCCTCAATTGGACAGCTTACAAGTGACGGCATAGTGTTGAATCTTATTATTTTATGCCCTTATATCGTTCTAGATAGGTCTCCTGGTGGTTCAAATGATCCATATTTTTTTCAACATGGGCCTGTAGCCCTGTAGTCTATATACTCATTATGTAAATTAGGCAAACTTTCGCAAAACACTGTATTGTGATTAATTTACAACATACAAAATTAATTTATCGTGCACGAATAATGGTATCTATTTTGATTGCCATATTATTATTCTATCACCGTTTTGGAAAGGCACCTCGTCCGAATAAACGCCGAAAGAAACTCCTTAACAAATCCTTTAAAATAATAAACACTATATTATTATTCAAGCAAAACTACCTACGTGGGACTGATAGTACCTAATACAGTTTTTTCAGGCATACGTGTTATTTATATCGTTTATTTCACATTACTTAATGTATTTGACTGCAAGCGGGGTTTTCACATGCTGTTTGAATGTTATAATTAATTTTATTTTACACTGCAACTACTTATAAAAAATGGCAGGAAGTTTGCCGAAACGTACCAGTCATGTGATCCATTTATTGGTATTCACTTTGTATCGTTTCGTGGTAAAGATCAACTTGTATCCTTCAAAATACACTAATGTAATATGCATACAGTTACTGTTACAAACAATAATTATTTCCGCATTATTTATTGCTTTGTTTTGAAGGTTTTATTTTCGTCACAAGTTACTCCCATTATCATTATCTAACAACATTTTGGGATCCGATTGGTGCCATTTGAAATCAATAACGGAAATAATTATTAATAGCAATGACGTAATTTTAAATTCAGCGAAGAAAAATATTTACAAATAATTTAAACAAATCGTAAGTTACTTAACAGCCGTAAATAAAACCCAAGCAAACCTTTTCACTTCGCTAATAGCATCACGACTCTACACATATTTGCCAAAACAAATTGACCCTTCTTTGAACATAATTCCTCATCAATAGAATAATCTTAGGTAATTCACAAACAATGGTGACTGACATGCACAGGTGAAAGTTTAGTAGGAACGGAATACGTAACACTTAGCCGTGATTCTAATACACATTGTGCAAGTATGACATTGATAAATACGTGTTATGATAGTCGGGTTTAATGAGCTGAGATATATTTGCTTTATGCCGCTATTCTGATGTCACTTTAGATTTAATGACTAGAGTATGTCAAAGAAGTTGGAACAGTACTGGATACTTCTGATGAATGACGAGCGATATCTACATAAAACAACCGGTTAAGCATCTAACATGTATAATAGGGTTTCGTATAAAATATTTTAAAGGATTTTTTTGTTGAAATTTATTTTCCAAATACCTACATTTGTTTTATCTTTGTACGAAGTATGTAGATACTGTTTGATGTGTCTGTCGTTTAACTCAATTCAAATATTTTTCAAAATGAAATGAAAAATAGCCGCGTTATTAAGATGAAAGAATTAAAAGTTATTAGTGCATTCACAAAAAAAATTACGTCTAAACATCAAAGTTTTGTCTAATATATACATTTGTCTATTGTTTGGATAAACCAGCCTCCTTAGCCAAATGGCACTAACGTTTCAAATTCAAATTCAAATTCAAAATCATTTATTCACGTAGGTATTATAAATACTCTTGTGCAA